>PKML01043497.1:494006-532675 GCA_002933935.1 Eutrema yunnanense | reverse complement strand
CTGACATGACGTGTATAGCTGCGAAAACAAAAAATACACGTCATCACTTTGCATCAATTTCGAGCCAAAGAGGAAAATTAAGAAACAAAAGATTGTTTAACTATTATGTCTTGTTGCTCAACAGATTTTAACAAACAAACTAAACCATACATACAGAGAAAAAGCATAATAAATGAATGTAAGAAAGAGCAAACCAAGAATATAGAGAACATAATAAATGTGTGGTAATGTCTGAGACGATTACGTTATGTTAACGATTAACTTCCACTATTGTAATTATGGTTAGATGGCAGAAACGATTACGTTAACGATTAACTCCCATTATTGTAATTATGGTTAGCTCGGTGAACATAAAATGTGTTTTTGGCTTACAGTAGGGTAAGGCCACTTGTAATGAACATTCCACCAATCGAATAAAACTTGTCTTGCTTCTCTCGAACGGTAGCTTTCTTTTATTCTTCTTCTTTTAAAAATCTAGTTTTAAAGAACTGATATGGATTATGTGAAGCAACATGTCCTTGAGATCGCGGTCTTAGCATCTTTGTTTCCCATCTTGTGATATCTCATCACATTCACTCAACTACTCGTGAGATGAAATTGAATCTTCCGCACCTTGTGCGGATATAAACTAAATTTTTAAAAGTTGATATATTAGTTTATTTATAGATGGATAATCCGGTTTATAATTTGGCTTTGTTTTGGACATTTTAGTATTAAACATAATATCATTTTTTAAAAAATGTTTTAAAGTTTAAACAACAAAATACCAATACATAATATAAATATTACTCCATCTGTCTTAAATAAGTGATGTTTTAAGTTTTTTTTGTTCTCAAATAAGTGATGTTTTCAGTTTTCAATACAAAATTAAATAACTTTTTATTGTTTTTGACGATTCCGAATTCGGAGCAGGAATCGGAGTTTCGCCAGCGCTTTCGTGCAACGTAATGGAACCATCGGCACAAAGATGCAAATCTTTTAACCAAACTAAAAAAAAAACATGATACTTCGTGTATATACACAAACAAAACTCTCTAAAATAATATACACATTGAAATCAAAAGAAAATCCGAAGCCAAGAAGAAAACCACAAACCATCCTAAACCGAAAAAAAAAGCAGACAAATCTTCATCTTTTGAATATGATGTTAATTTAATTATATTGCAGACTTTGCTCCAAGTTATTTGGATCATCATAAGTTCAAAAGATAAGAGGTGCTGAATAACTCTTCATAACGTGTCGATTAACATAAGGACCAGTTTGTGAATCCTCATGATCGTGTTTTGCTTCTTTTATTAGTATCAAACCAGCTCAGATTCAAAAAGAGTATAATTTAAAGCTGATACATAATGAAACATTGTATAGCAAAGGAATGAAGCTTACATCCATAGAAAATTTGAACCAAATCTCTATTACCTTATAAAGTTAGGAATCCTCAAAATCTTTTTTCTTAAAGACTAAGAAAAAGCTTCATTATCACGTAACCAAATTTATTATGGAAACTCACTGATAAGGCACAAACTACGTGCGACATTATTATCAAATCTGATATGGAAACTGCTCAACCACCTACAGGAACATAGCCTATTGGTATGGCCTCAATCATCTCTCTCAAAGACAAAACCAAATAATTTCTAGCCTCAAACTTTTCCTCAAACCTCAAACGCCACCGACTCAGTCATCGGACTCATATGGTCACCAACAGGGGCGGAGCTACTTGGGCTATAGTGGGGTCAGCTGACCCCTATGATTTTTTTTTTTGTTTTTATGTTATATCCTAAAATAAATTTAACAGATCCCACTTTAAAAAAAAAGTTTGACCCCATCAAAAAATAATTTAGTAGTAAAAAGCCTAATTTATTTGTTTAGTTCAGCTCACGTTTAGTTTGAGACTCAATTAAAATGCAATTATGAATGATTTATTGCTTATCCATAAATTAAATAAAAATGTTCTCTATTATATATCTATTTTTGCCCATCACAAAAGAAAAAAAAATCATAAAACTGAACATTTTATCTTTGTTCCTTTTTAAGTTTTTCGATGAACAAAAACAAAAACCTAAACTATCAGTTTTCTGTTGAATTTCAAGTTAATATTTTTTTGTCTTTTTATATTTTACTTTCACATGTTTAGATTATACTCTTATCTTTTTGTTAAATTAATGATTATATAAATTAAATTCATTGAAAAATCTAAGGTTTATATTTATAAACGGTAAATTCAAATATCGCTTCATTGATCGATTTTTAATGATTATCTCGTTTATTTTATTTAACAAATATTATTTAAAGATGTAACATATGAAACGGTGATTAAATTAAATTTAAGTTATGAGTAAACGTAAAATATATTTGTAGATAATTGTTTTAGTATATATATTTTTTGCCCCCGGTAAAAAAAGTTCTACCTCCGCCACTGGTCACCAATACCATAGAAGATCACCCTCACCGCCAGTAATATCACCGCCATGATCACCTATACCATATCCTCATCTCTATATGACTCATCATCACAACCAAAAGGGTCATCCATATCATCACCATGAGTATCACTCTCTCTACCATTAATTACCATCACCTCTGATCTTTAAAAAGAATTTAAAATATAAAAAGTGTGAATTTGAAAAGAAAAAAAAAATACACAAAAAGAAAAAAGAAAAAAAGGAAACAAATATATACAAAAACTATATACAAAAATCTAACAAAGGAATTTATATATCACCATTAATATCCTACAAGCGCCGGCAAACCATCCACACCAACCCGATCGAACGTCCCATTCAAATTTGGTTGACGGTTTTGAATACAACAAATCGAAACCAAAAACTTTGAAACATGATGGTGTTGCACCGAATCTTTGACGTAATACACATGCTACGATCATTGACTCCATAGACTCCCTTTAGAATGGAGGAAAACACCAGACAAAACAAACACACAATAAAAAAACATGTTGTAAAATTAAAAATAAAATATCATTCTACACAGTTCTATAAACAAACCTTCTTTACCCGACACTCGTCGACGAACCACCCACTCATTCGATCGAAAATCCCAAAGAAACTTAAGTGAACGTTTTGAATACAAAAAGCTATCACTAAAGAACCTGCAACTCGCCAAATCAGCAGCGAATCTCCGAGAGAAAACCCACGAGCTGAATGCTGCATAGCATGACATCCAATTTTATTTTATTTTAAATAACAAAAACACTTATTTTTACCCCCAACAAAAAAAAATACTTATGAGCAATTTCCACGATAAACACGAAAACAGATAAGAAATGAATTCCACAAAATAGACAAAATTTATGAAGTGTGTCTTTGTCCTCACGAAAGACAGGGAACATTATATGAACGCAACAGATTGCAAGCGGTACGATCGATACCTCCATGGCAACAAAACTCATTGGTGTCCGATATAGGCCGATACAACCAAATAGGAAGAGACGCGAGCATATCAAGATGAACAACATAATCAAATTGAGCTGAAAAAAGACAGAAAAAACTGTAAGAACCAAACCAACCAAGAAAAAAATCAAAAGGCGAGGAATATTATAAATAGCAACAAATAAACAAACAATCAATCCAAATGTCAAACCCAAAAGAAACATAGACAAAACACAGGAACATATAATCCATATCGTTATTAAACCGTCACTATGAAACATGTTGCCCTGTCCAAAGGTCACAAAAGATGTATTAGAACCGAAAAAAATATAGAGAACATGTAACTAAACAAAATATGCAAGCAACGCTGGGATGCAAAATTACCGGGTTGTAAGAACGACTCCACCCACGCACCATGTTCATCAATGGAGAGTCCAAGTTCACGAGCTGATGAACATACAAAAAAATCATTAGAAAGGTAAAGAGAGAGCACCATATTGCAAAATTAGGTAAAATAAAATTACATTAATTTTATTTTGCATAAAAAGACTTAAGATGAGTCGTATTTATATAATATCATGATATACACTAGGGTTTTATTTTTAACGATAATCACTATAATTTGCCATATTTTTGTTCAATTAACCAACAGCCGCGATATTAACAAATTTTATTCATATCTAACTTTTTGGATATGGACATGATTTACCTTAATCATTATCGATAAAATATAAAAATTCCTTTTATACAATTATCGATATAACCAAAATTTTACTTTTGATCAACATTTACGATTCAAATATATTTCTGCTTATTTTGGGCCTATCGCAGCCCACGCAAAAACACTCAACAACCGAATATAACCCGATCCCGGACCGAAACTTTGCAACTGTTAACATGAACTAACATTGACAGTTTCAAAATCTAACCCACATTAATTGATTATACCGTGCAATCCAAAGAATCAAAAAATAAACAAAACTATCTAACCAACCCAAAGTGCTATCAACATGCTATCGAATACTTGGTAGACTAAAACGTCCAGCTCAAAAAAAATAATAAAAATTTGACTAATCAAATCATACGGCTTATAACCACATAATGGAAGAACCATATCGACATCGTAAAGCGTACCACATGAATTACTCGGCTCCGTTTTTTTAAAAAGAAGAGAACCGGTTCCAATTGAGCCAAACACAGAATAACGCATCGAACCGGGTTTAGGAGATTAAAAATTTGAACCAAGAAATAGTATATTCTCCTTATCTAGGCGCCATTTAAATTGTATAATTTCCAATTTAGATAAGTCCATGGTTGTCATTATCATTAGCATTATATTAACAGAATATATTTACTTACAATAATCGAATATAACATACGATATTTGGTTTGTTTTTTTTCAACAGAACACAAACCGGTTAACCATCGGTTTTTTATCTTTCTTGATTAGCATCATTGGTTAATTGTCTGGATTAACATCAAAGGGCGACGACTATAAGTGACAAATACGATGCATAACCAAATAAACGTTACTTGGTTTACTACTGCTCATTGGTTAATCGCCTGGATTGGTCTAGACCCATATTCAGATTATTTCGGTTTATTACACATTATTTAGGTTTTTTTTTGTTTGCTCTACAAATTTGAGTGTCGATTACTACCCGACCAGGTTGGTATGGGACCTAACAATCGGTTTGGTATGAAAAATCATTCATATATACCGATTAGAAGACGAATCGAGCCCCCGGTTTTGTTAAACCCTAATAATAACAAAAAGAGACCAACTGATAAACCAAGATTAAGACATGAAATTTGGAATAAACCAAACGATTAAGTTAAACCGAGCGTCGGTTTGATTTAAGTGATGAGGACATGTCATCAGATAGTAACGAATGAAATTATGACAAATAATAAAAAAAAAATGAATGAAGTAGGATTATTCTGAGGCCGCCACGTAAGATTATGACTTCACAAATAATAGTATGATTGGTTAATCGCCTGGATTGGTCTAGACCCATATTCAGATTATTTCAGTTTATTACACATTATTTAGATTTTTTTTGTTTGCTCTACAAATTTGAGTGTCGATTACTACCCGACCAGATTGGTATGGGACCTAACAATCGGTTTGGTATGAAAAATCATTCATATATACCGATTAGAAGACGAATCGAGCCCCCGGTTTTGTTAAACCCTAATAATAACAAAAAGAGACCAACTGATAAACCAAGATTAAGACATGAAATTTGGAATAAACCAAACGATTAAGTTAAACCGAGCGTCGGTTTGATTTAAGTGATGAGGACATGTCATCAGATAGTAACGAATGAAATTATGACAAATAATCAAAAAAAAAATGAATGAAGTAGGATTATTCTGAGGCCGCCACGTAAGATTATGACTTCACAAATAATAGTATGATTGGTTAATCGCCTGGATTGGTCTAGACCCATATTCAGATTATTTCAGTTTATTACACATTATTTAGATTTTTTTTGTTTGCTCTACAAATTTGAGTGTCGATTACTACCCGACCAGATTGGTATGGGACCTAACAATCGGTTTGGTATGAAAAATCATTCATATATACCGATTAGAAGACGAATCGAGCCCCCGGTTTTGTTAAACCCTAATAATAACAAAAAGAGACCAACTGATAAACCAAGATTAAGACATGAAATTTGGAATAAACCAAACGATTAAGTTAAACCGAGCGTCGGTTTGATTTAAGTGATGAGGACATGTCATCAGATAGTAACGAATGAAATTATGACAAATAATCAAAAAAAAAATGAATGAAGTAAGATTATTCTGAGGCCGCCACGTAAGATTATGACTTCACAAATAATAGTATGATTCATGTGTATAGTCATTTTTGTAAACATATCCTACGCATATTCTGATCGATGACGGTGTGAGTTCACTAAGGGCTTGAATTGGTTCACTGAGAATATATGATTGCAATTATATGTATTTATTCATAAAACCAGTGACACCAATCTTTTTGCCACACATGCTAGGACATCGTGCTCTATCTTTGACATAGTCCCAAAACACTTCTTTTACATAACTCAACCAACATAAACCTCAAAGCTACATAAAGGTAAAAAGATTGGATTTATCTTGTTTATAACAAATGGTTTTCTAGGTTCCATTTGTAGAGAAGAAGAAAGCTAGAAGTCTAAATTAACAATGTATGTTCTTTCTTTTGAAACATAATAAGCTGAATATTATGTCATTGATTCATTGGGAAAATCTTCCTTTATATACATAAGAATAGCCTACCTATCTACCCACAAAATAAGGAAATACTACAAAAACATATATTACCAAATCTATCCCCACCAATACTCCCTCAAGTTGGCGCATGAATGTCAAAAATGCCCAATTTACGACGAAAATAGTCAAACTGTCGTGTCCCCCAAACCCTTCGTAAAGATGTCGGCAAGTTGCTCCGAAGTATGAATCTTGAATGTGCGTAGAGTACCTGCTCGAATCTTATCACATATATATATAATGATAATCGGCTTTGATGTGTTTCGTTCTTTCATGAAAAACGGGATTGGTGGCGATATGTAAGGCCGATTGATTATCACAATACATCGTCATGGGTAGGGGTGGGTATTTCGGTTTAATTTTAGATTCGGTTCGGGTTCGGTTCGGTTCGGTTGATTCGGGTTGAATAAAACTCTAGCCGAACTCAACCGAAATAAGTTTGGTTCGGTTTGTGTTCGGTTTGGGTTTAATTCGGTTTGGTTTAGTTCGGTTCAGTTGTACTTTGGTTTGGTTTTAGTTCGGTTTTTAAAAAATTAACTTATAAAAACAAGAATCCTAACCAAACGTAAACAAAACGAAGTCATAAAAAAACCATTCCCTAAAATTTTAAAACCAAACTGAAATTATTCCACTTAATCAATATAAATAAAAATGAAAAAAATCATGGCTTTGTCTCTTCCATGCCACTAAAATGAATCTACAACACGCCAATAACTTAAATATAAGTTAATTATACAAGTCAATATTTATTCATATCTTATATGAGTCATTATAGGCTTATAGCATTAATATAAAACTACCACCATATGTGTTATTATTTTTAATATTATTAATTAACTAATTAACAAAAATACATTGGTTTATCGGTTCGGTTCGGTTTTGAACCGAACCAAACCGAACCGTTCGGGTTGAAAAAAACTTTAACCAAATGGTTGGGTATTAACTATGGTTTGGTTTGGGTCAGTTTGAGTTCGGTTTGGTTCGGTTGGTTCAGTTCGGTTCGGTTAAAATGCCCACCCCTAGTCATGGGCACATCATGCAAAACACTGAGACAAGAGAGAAGATGTCGTTCCCATTTAAGTTCAGATAGAGTGTCCGCCATCGAGCGATATTCTGCCTCCGCAGAAGAACGAGATACAACTCTCTACTTCTTGGTCTTCCATGCTACCAGCGAGTCACCAAGAAGAATCACAAAACCACTCAACGAACGTTGAGCCTGCGCACAAGACATCCAATCGGCATCACTGTATGATGTATGGAGAGAGAGTCATGTCCGTCGTTGTTGCAGGTGCAAGAGCTTGTTCTTCTCCCATCGAATCTTCTTCTTCTTCTCTTCTTTCCTTCTGTCGACAAACGAAAAATAGGGTTAGGGTTTTTCGTGCGGCTCTGATACCATAATAAGTTGAATATTATGTCATTGATTCATTGGGAAAATCTCCCTTTATATACATAAGAATGTAGCTTACCTATCTACTCACAAAACATTGAAATACTACAAAACATCTACTATATAAAAGAGGGTCAATTCTCTCATGTTGCTTACCACGTCAGCATTGGAGAGAGTGACACGTGGCATTTAAAAAAAAACAAAAAAACAAAACGAAACGCTTCTCTTGAACTTCAAATACCTAATACATATCTACTATATAAAAAATAATTCAAATAACAACCAAAATAATAACGTTGGTTGCACAAAGAATGTCGAAAGGCAACACCCAACAATTACAACTAATACTAGGTTATTTACAAATCTTGAAACTTGCTAACAAAGATATGGCATGGTGGTGAATGGGGGCATTTATGACCTAAGTTATACCTAGAATTCAATTATCAAATAACTATTATATTTATTAAAATAAATAGCAAAATGATGTCGTTACAAACTAACTGTAGAGAATTTTAAAAGGCAACAAGTAAAAATATAAAACATCACCATATTTTTTTTTTAAATATATTAAAGGGAACCAAAATATTTACTACCCAAAATCGTAGTTACCACCTTTTAATTTTAATATAACATTTCCTAAAGAAGCCCAAAAGACGTGTTAGGCTGCATAACTTATGCATAGTCAATAATTAAATTAAAATATACACGCTCGAAATTAACGGCCATGAATTGATGAATTAGTATCGAAATTCAAAACTATGACATCATAAATGTTTAAATAGCACTAAAGCCCAATTTTAATACATGTTACAAACGTTTCATTTACATTGAAAAAAACTAAACAGGAACCTACACCACGCTTAATTTGTTAAAACAAAAATTAAAAGCAACCTTAAATCATTTACTTTACAAATAACCTCTTCTTAAGAATTCCAATGGTTTAGGGTTGCATCCACTCCATATAAATAATTTCCAACACGTTCCCTTCTCCCCACTTTTTCAAACAAGAGTCTACCCAAAAAGAAAGTCACAATTTCCTCCATCAAATTTATCTTGTAGTTAAAACCGTTTACAAGTATCCAAACCTTCTGTTATTACCAAAATCGGCTTCTTCTTATCATCATGCAGGTCCGTAACCAACACCAACAACAATGGCCGCACAACAACAATCACTACAAATCCAGATTCCGCGTTGCATTAGCGTCGAGAAGCTATCAATTGGAACAACAATGCAACACATCACCGTACGCCTCATGAGAATGTGGGAAGCTAGGAACTTCAAAAGAAACGATGAGCTCATGAGCCTAGATCTACTGTTACTCGATACCAAGGTCAACTAATCTAAAAATCATAATAGTTCATCAATTAGCAATATTGGAAACATCAACCTTGCTCTAACCAAGTTATACCTTTACGCATGATTGCCTAGTACAAGCATCAATCCACCACCCTCGTATTGAAAACTTCAAATCCTTTTTTGAAATAGAATGCGTTTACACCATATCAAACTTTGAAGTTATCCCAGCATATGATCGCTATAAGATGACAGACAACACAAACTCTACAAGATTCACATATACTACTAAAATCGAAGAGGACAAGAGGGAAGGGTGCCCAATCAAGAATGAGGTCTTCAGACTATTAACTTATTCTGAATATATTGCACTAGCAAATACCAACACTCAATTGTCGGGTACGCCACTCTCAAGATTAAAACTTAATAGAATACAATTTGCTTTACAAATCAACGTTCATCGTTAATCAACAATACATATACCAGCAATAATGTGTTGAAGGAGACCACACCAACTAAATTCACATGCTCAGACCACAATTAAGAAATCGTCATTTTGGATACGGTAAGACCATATGTGATTTGTTCTATTTTGATTTATTATCTGATATGTGATTGGCTACTTTATGTGATTCTTAAAAGAAATTTACAAAGATGTCTTCCCATTTTGCAGACTGAGTTACAGCTATTATATATTGAATTTGACTTACCAAATGAATTAAAAAAAAACAGCCATCATCTAGGACCAGATTGTTGCAATTAACGTGTATAGTTTTAGGAATATTCAAGTGTTGTCTGTGTTTTGATCTTGAAGTTTTTTGTTTTACGCTGGTATGGGATTATTTCAACAGGTTTGGTCAAATGAGAAGATGCTTACTGTGGAATACTAATAAAGGGGAGTTCGTATAGACTTAGAAGCTTAATGAATATTATTAGAGAGTAGGGTTACAATATATATATATACTAGTTACTAGAGTGTTAATTACAATTATAATCTTTCTTATCTTACTCTAACATTCGCCCTCAAGATGGAGTGAGATGTCTAACTCCAATCTTGGCAATAAGTTCTTGAAATCGTGGTCTTGGAAGTGGTTTGGTCAAAGGATCAGCTAGCTGATCACGAGTCGAGACATGTGAAACCCGCAGTAAACCACCTTGAACATTATCGCGGATAAAATGATAATCCAGTGCTAGATGTTTCATCCGTGAGTGGAAGATAGGATTTGCGGAGAGATGTGTAGCACCGACGTTATCACAATAGATAACAGGAGGACTCGGAATGGTAATACCAATCTCTGTGAGCAAAGAACTTATCCATCGTATTTTAGAGGCAGCATTAGCGACAGCTCTATACTCGGCTTCTGTAGACGATCGCGCCACACCCTGTTGTTTCTTTGACGACCAGGAAATTTGACTACTGTAAATTACTTTTCTGATTTCAGTTTATGAAATCAATCCCAAGATGAACTAGATTCGATTTAATCCTACCATAATCATTTTATTATAAAAGAAGAAACACTAACCTTGATCCATGCTTTGATTAGGCTTGTTATGAATTGATTTCTTCTTGCCTTAACCTTTCACCTTTATGATCTCTTTTGATGGAGAAGAGATCTGAATCTTTCCGACTTTCGTTTCTCTCTGAAGTAAACTTTTCGTTTTTCGAATGATGTTCAATAATGATGCTAAAGCATCTATATATAGTAGGAGATTACTTCATAGCTAAGTAATTTACTTCATAGCTAAGACTTAATCTTAACCGTCCATCCTTTACTTCATAGGTAAGACTTAATCTCAACCGTCCATTCATTACTTCATAGCTAAGTAATTTCATAGCTATCCGTTCGTTACTTCATAGCTAAGTAACTTCGTAGCTATCCGTTCGTTACTTCGTAGCTATCCATTCGTTACTTCATAGCTAAGTAACTTCATAGCTATCCGTTCGTTACTTCATAACTAAGTAACTTCATAGCTATCCATTCGCTACTTCAGATGATCATTAATGAAAGACTTTAATATCATAAGGTAAGGAAGAGGGTTATCAATACACCCAAATTCTAATACTGTTATCGAAACCGATCCATCACAGTGTTCGTCTTTTATATTAGAATTTCTCTAAGTTTAATATGAACTTGATCTTTAATATTAAACCTAGACACATAGGTCACATATAAGAATTAATATTCTTACAACTACCACCCAGATAGACTACATAAGCATTCGTGGAGACAAAATAATCGGTATCTCCTGCCCAGTCTGCATCAGAGAATCCATGTAAAAGCATAGGTGAGTTGGAGAGGATGAATATACCGTGAGTTTGTGTGCCAACTAAGTAGCGTAAAGTTCGTTTCACAGCACTCCAATGTTCATCCGTAGGTCTGTGCATAAACTAAGAGAGGCGATTCACTGCATATGCTATGTCCGGTCTTGTGAAAGCTAGATATTGAAGACTACCAACAACGGTACGGTACTCACGCAGATTGTTCCAGAAGTAAGAGAAAGCTTAGGTGTTGGTGACATTGGTGAGCCTACTGATTTCGCTTCAAGCATCTTGGTTTTGGTGAGAAGATCAACAATGTATTTCTTTTGCATCAGATGAAGACCAGACGAAGTACGGGTGGCTTCAATTCCCAGAAAATATCGTAATTCACCGAGATCTTTAAGAGAAAACCGAGTCGCAAGAGACGAGATTATCTGATGCACAAGACCATTACTGCTACCCGTAATTAACATATCGTCTACATACACCATAATATAGACAATGTCGTAGCCTTATCGTTTGATGAACAGAGAAGTATCTGCGACTGAATTTACAAATCCAAGAGTAAGTAAGTACGACTAGAGTTCCTGGTACCACGCTCGTAGGGCCTGCTTAAGGCCATATAGTGCTTTCTTGAGTCTACAAACATAGTGTGGATGATCTTGATCAACAAATCCTGGAGGTTGTGCGACATATACTTCATCAATTAATTGGCCTTGAAGGAAGGCGTTGTTCACATCAATCTGTCGAATGCTCCAGGACTTGCTAACAGCGACGTGAAGGACAGTACGCACCGTTGTGGACTTGATCACCGGACTAAACGTGTTGGTAAAATCACGACCTGGTTGTTGGTGGAAGCCTCTCGCCACAAGACGTGCGTTGTACCTATCAATTGAGCCATCATGTAAGTATTTAATAGTAAAAATCCACCTGCACCCGACAATATTTTGAGCAGCATTCGGTGGAACCAGTTCATGAGTGTCATTACGAATTTGAGCATTATACTCGTCGCACATGGCTTGACGCCATTTTGGATCCCGCAACGCCTCAGCAACCGATTTTGGGATTTTTGGTTTTGGAGTGGTTACGGGAATTGGTGGTGTAGTAGCGGTTACGGTGAGGGAGAGCTTGTTTTTAGGTTTTTTTATGTGGTTCTTTGAGCGGGTGCGCATGGGATGTTGATTTTCAGGCTGTGGTGGCGGAGAATTTTGGTTTAATGACGGGGGCTAATGAATCGTATTTGACGGCGGAGGATTTTGGTGCGAGAGAGGAGAAGAAGTATTTAATGGGCTCGAATTTGGTGGGCTTGGATTTATTGGCTTGGTTTCGACAACAGGTTGAGGTAATGGGCCTGCTACTTCTTCAATTTGGCCCAAAACAGTTTCACGATCTGCAGAAATCAGAGGCGTCGCGGGATTAAGAGCTGTTGGTGGCGGAGCTTGGGATGGTGACGACACAGGCGAGATGACAGGGTGAGGATCGGAGCACGGGGATGACAGCGAGCGAGCTGGTACGAGTGACCGTGTTGGGACAGAGGTGACTGGTTCAAGGTTCATCATCCGCACATCTTCTTCTGTTTCGTGAGACGAATTTTTCCAGCCAGCAGCAAATGGAAAACTCGACTCAAGAAATTGCACATGTCGTGAAGTGTATATCCGGCCAGGAGCAGTTTCTGAGTGAGGTTGTAGCCCAAGAAAACACAGGGTGATGACCGAGCATCAAGTTTATTGCTCGTATAAGGTCGGAGCCACGAAAAGCAAAGAGAACCAAAAACTCTAAGTTTAAGGTAATTGGGTTCTTCTCCAAACAGCTTCAAGTACGGTGAATGATTGTTGAGCACCAGTGTGATCATACAATTGATCAAATACACTGTTGTGGTGAAAGTGTAGCTCCAATACGCTTTAGGCATCGATGTGTGGCTAAGGAGTGTGAGCCCCGTTTCGACGATATGTCGGTGCTTCCGTTCAGATATCCCATTGTGTTCGGGAGTGTGAGGTGGTGTCGTGAGATGTGTGATGCCATGAGTTGACAAAAATGGACGGATTGCAACAAATTCTCCACCATTGTCGGAGTACAATTTTCCGATTTTCTGCTTGAACTTGTTCTCAACTAAAGCAGTAAACCTGATGAAAACTTCCTTTACTTGCGATTTCTGCTTTAGTGGATACATCCATGTGTACCGTGTGTGGTGATCGACAAGAACTAAGTAGTATTTGTAGTTGTCGACGGACACAATTGGTGATGTCCACACGTCACTATAGATGTATTGAAGAGGGTATGTGGAGGTAATAGTGTTTGTATATGAAAGGGTAATTTGTGGCTTTTATTGATGAAACAATGAGAACAAGGTAATTGTTGTTGCAGAGAAGAAGAAAGCGGTAAACAAAAACGCGACAAGAGTGTTTTTAAAATAGGTAAGGCGGGATGACCAAGTCTTGAATGCCAAGATACAATGTCTGTTTTTAAAGTGGGGGAAGCGAATAGAGAGGTTGGGCTGCTGAGATTAACGGGCCACACGTACAGCTCGTTTCTAGTCTTGCCTTGGAGCAATTGGACCCCCGTACTGAGATCCTTCACCTAAAAATGGGCAGGGAAAAATTCCACCGAGACTTGGTTAGGATTACACATGCGATATACTGATATCAAATTTTTCTTAATATCAGGCACATATAGAACATCTTTTAACGCAAGTGAACGAGAAGGAGTAGGGAGTAAAGCAGAACCCGTTTCAGCTATGTGTAAGCCAGAGCCATCAGCAATCGTAACATCTTCACCACCGGTGGATGGCTGATGAAGAGACAGGTTGTGCAAATCCAAAGTGATATTGTGAGTCGCTCCACTATCAAGTAACCAATTGGTTGCATTGTAGGAAGGGGTTGTGACCAGATTAGCTCTCGGCTGCCAATGAGCATACGAGCGATGTTGATTAGAGTAGGAGATGCCTTGATGTTGTAGTTGAGAACATGTACGTGCACTATGACCATGAATCCCACATATTTGGCACTTGCCTTGGTAAGGGCGTGGTGTGTAGTGAGTTTGTCTCGGTGTCAACTGTTGTTGATGCCATGTCGAATTGCCCTTGTTTTGTGATCTCTGGTTATGGCGATTGTTGTTGTTGCTTTGAGACCCTCGATAGTTCACCGCATTTGATGTGACATGAAGTAGCGAAGGCGTTGTTGCAGTACCAACTTGAAGCTTTGCTTCGTGATTCAAGAGCCTTTTATACACCTCGGCAAGGCTTGGTGTAGATTCACGACCTTCAATATGTTCAATCACAGATTTATAATCATCGGGAAGACCACGGAGAACATTTTCAATCTGATCTTCGTGGTCCATAGCCTTGCCGAGAAGGGCAAGGTGATCGAAACGTGTGGTAAGGCTTTGATAGTACTCGGTAATGGATTTGTTTCCTTTCATCCATTGCCTGATTTGTTTTCGGATTTGCTTTAAATGTCCACGGCTCGGATTCGCATACGTGGAGGAGAGGATTGACCAGATCTCAGCCGCCGTCGTTGCGGTGGAGAGAAGTGGTTGAACAGTGGTGGAGATGGCTCCTAGAAGAGCACTGTATAATAGCTTGTCTTGACGCTTCCACATTGTGTATTCGTTGTTGACGATAACAGCGCCGTCGGTTGTGATTGAAGGAGGCGGCACAATGACAGATCCATCAACGTAGCCGGCAAGGTCATAGCCATCAAGGAGTGCGTGAACCTGACGACTCCACATGATATAGTTAGAAGCATTTAGCTTTGTAACATTGGTCATATTGACGTTGAGAATGGTATTCGATCCAGAGACAACAATGGTCTCAGATGAAGCAGTTGGAGAAGAAGAAGCCATGATCGATGAAAAGAAGAAGAATATATTTGAAAAAGAAAGAGTGGCGGCCAAAGAAAATTAGGTTTTAAAGATCAAGCTATGATACCATATAGACTTAGACGCTTAATGAATATTATTAGAGTTGGGTTACAATATATATACTAGTTACAAGAGAGATTACTAGAGTGCTAATTACAATTATAACATTTCTTATCTTACTCTAACAGTTCGTAATGATAAGTTAAGAGGAGAGGGCTGGTTTTATTGAGCTATATATTGACTTAAATGGTTAATTTTATTTTCAAATCGGGTGTTTGCATCATAAGATTTTGTGGTTAAAGATCTCAAAGGCTGGCGTAGGGCTTGTTCAAACAACTATTGTAGGATTCGCAGAGAGCACATTTGAACTTCGCAAAAGAAAATAAAATTATCTATTTCTATAATATTATTTAAGAAGAAATATTTAAAAATGAACTTTGTTTTGTAAGTTATTATATGAAATGTCATTACAAATTAAAAAAGATAATTAAAATAAGAAATGATATATTTATCTTTTAAAATTATTGATGAGAATATGGAAAGCTTTTATTTCCCATTAAAGAGATTATTTACTATTTAGTTTCTTAATTATTATGATATTATTAAATAATAATCAATCCATATATATTCAAAAGAAAAAATATTCAAAATTTTGCAATATTTTTCACTATGATTATTATAAAATATTTTACTAGTTTTATAAAGAGTTAAACACGAGAAAATTAATTTTTTTAGAGTTTGTGAACTGACCACAAAAATCATAGTCATTAAACGGTGCATATTAGAGTTATGTTTTTAAGATTATAGGTTTTTGCGGGTTAGTCCGAATAATATTTTAGTTTATTACAAAACGGGTTAAATAGACATGTTAGTCCGGGTTGATAGTTATATATATAATCATTAGTTAAACATATTTTAAAATTCAGATAAAAATAATTTTTCTTAAATTTCAAAATAATTTTTAAACAAAAATTATCCCGCGCTATATAGCTAGCGCGGATTGAATCCTAATATTTTTCTATTATGGAACGTGTTGGTAATAATATTATTAGTTTCCACCAACTACCAAAAAAAAAGATTTTTATGATGTTCAATTAAAAATCGTTATGAATCTCTGAATAGATTATATTTCTTGGGTTTCCTTTTCTTTGACGTGAATTTTTAACTTCAAATAGCTTTGCTATTATATCTAAAACAGATGGATTCCCATAAAAGAAAAGATAGAGAATTCGAAGAACAAACTTCAAGGGAAAACAGGACAAATAGAAGGTCGATAATGTCCTCCAAAAGAGAAGGTACATACAAAACCAATTTTGGAAATTAGTTCACACAGTCGACATCAATGAAATAGGAAAACATATTAAGAGTTGAATGATATAGCATTGTCTAATGCAATCATCTTTCATTGCCAAATACGAATATTACTATTAAAAAAGACTTGATGTATATTTTGTTTAAAAAATGACAAATTTAATTCTTAACAATTAAGAAAATACAAAACTAAAAGTTTCATCAAATTACTGATATAATACAAATAATGTAGGTTGCTATTCGGAGAGCTGCACAAAAGATCAACACCGTAATACTACTTCAAAGACTACTATGAAAGCAGAAAACAAAAAAGGTATGCATCATTAGAAAAAAATGGTTTCCATCATAAAGTAATTACCAATCATTTCGTAATTATATACAACTAACGGCTAGCTACAATTTAAATATTAAAATAAAAATAAAAACCGTACAATCCTAAAGAATGGAAAAAAAAAGAATGGAAATCCTAAAGATGAAACGAGAAGGTAAAGAGGGGCAAGGTAACGCATTATCGATCACTACGTTTATCATATATTTAAAGAGCGATAATGCTTATGCGTTACAAAGAGCGATAATGCTTAGAAACATAAAAAAATATTGTCAATAACATATTTATTGAGGGAAATAAATGACATCTTAAATTAGGAAAAATGATACTCATTTACCCCGATTATTGAACTTTGCATGGTCACACATCCTACCTAATAAATTGTATGTGCCTTGAAAACTACCGGGCTCAGGTTTAGAAATATAAGCCCAAAAAATATCGGGCATTTCGGGCTAAGCCCATTCAGGCTAATGTGTTTTTTGGGCTTAGCCCAACCGGGTTCGGGTTAGCCCAAAAAGCTCGGAACTTTACATTTTAATTAGTTAGAAATTTTATTAAATTTTTTTAATTATCATATGATTTCAAATCGTATGAAAAACGCACCATTATGGAAGAAGGAAAGTCTAAATTAACTCTATACTTAGAGAACGATAGGGTGGAACTGGTTTTTTATGAAGACATGGATGTTTTAGAATGGTGAAAGTGTCAGTCACGACGTTATGGTGAGTTAGCTCGTATGGCATGTGATGTTCTAAACATTTTGTGGCATCAGTCTACATTTAGTATTGGTGCGCATGTCTTGAATAAATATAGAAATCGTCTTCTGCCAAGAAACGTTGAATCATTGATTTGAACACGCACTTGGTTGAATGGGTTTATATTTCGTGATTCAGATACCATTATCATTCATCCATATTTACTTCATATTTTTTAAATCATTATCTATAGATTTTCAAAGGCATTTCTATATGATTTATAGATGTCAAAGCTTAATATTATTTTACTTTTTTTTATCTGTAGCTCTTGATGGTGATGAATATTTAGAAGATGATGAAGGAGATTCTAATCTAGACTCTACTACCTAGATTTGAAGTGTTTTGATTTTATGTTTTATTTGGTAATACAATTTACTTGAATTTTATTTGTTTTTTTGTCAAACTTTTGCTTTTAAATTTAATTGGATTTGATATAATACATTTCAATTTAGATTTGTTATGATAAATATGTTGTTTTAATTATTTTGCATTTGAGAATTGTGAATTTTTGTATTTGTAAAGAAAAGCCCGAAAAGCCCTAGAGCATTATCCGGGTCGGACTGGGCTTTAGAATATAGGCTCGTTTTTTCGGGTCGGGTTCAAATATATGCGGGCTTTACGGGTTTCGGGCCGGACCGGGTCGGGTCAACCCGATTGACATGCCTATGCGTAACTACACCAAGTATCTACCTTATAAAGAGTGAAAATGCTCTCTCCAGGGTTGACACTTGTCCCCCCCCTTATTGGTTAAAATATATATTTTTCTTTTCATTTTTACTCAATAAATTCAAGATTAAAAAATCTTAATAACTTAAAAAACTTTCCAACTTCTATTCAACCACTTACCATATTCTATCTAATTTAAAAATATATAAAACCCTTTTCAACTTACTTACAATATTTTTTTGCCAAATTCATTGTCACATATTCTATCTAACTTACTTATGCCTTTAACACAATTATTGCCAAATTTATTGTATTTTAAAGTAAAAACAAATAAATAAAGCAAGTCTAAATTCATGTTATTCATATATCTAAAATGTATCTACGAAACGAAAAGACAAAATTAACTTAAAACATTTAATATATATAGAGAAAACAAATATAAATAACCACTCAATAAATTTTACGGTAGAAAATTGTATTCTGGTAATGCGCAGAGAAGTGCAGTGCCGTCTAAGACTCCTAATCCTCCGGCGAACCAGCAACAACAACAACAATCAAGAAGAAGTGACGCTAAAGTATTGTCGGAGATTGAAGACTGGCTCATGCACAATTCTACCCCGATCGATCCGGTTTGCTCCTTGTCTGCTCAAGCTAATTCTATGACATTCCGATTTTGAAACCCTCTTTGAACGAATCCAGCGAAAGGGAGAGGGACAGAACGGCGACAAGGAGAGAGAGAGAGAGAGTGTGTGTGTTCCGGCGAGAGTGAAAGGGACAGAGAACCGGCGTGAGGGAGAGGGAAAGAGGTCCGACGAGAAGGAGAGGGAGGGAGCCGACGAGAAGGAGAGGGAGGGAGCCGGCGCGAGGAAGAGAGAAAGAGAGAGAGCCGGCGAGAGGGAGAGAGAGTTCAGGCGAGGAGGAGAGAGAGAGAGAGAGAGCCAGCGAGAGGGGGAGAGAGAGATCGGCCAAGAGAGAGAGAGAATGGAGAGTGGTAAATCGTGACTGGACATGGCGACAATGAGAGCACAAGTAGTGGAGGCGTCACCGAATGCAACGTCGGAGAAAACTTGGGAAATAAAACGAGAACGCCGCATCGATCGACTATTAATGGACTGAGAAAGAGAGCGACTTCGAAGCTCGAGGAGGCGGTGCTTAATTGCAGAGACGAATCAATCCGATTAACGGCGACTCGTAGACAATCTTGCCGTTTTTAGAATCTAGCTATGAATAAAAATGGCACGCGAGCCAAAACGACTCAGCAGCATATGAATACATTTTTCTTTCATCTTTCTACGTCGTGAAAGAGACAGTCTTCAACACTCATTACACGAATCTTTGTAAGACCTCTTTAGATTCTCAAATTGATAGAACAACATTTTATATATACCCGACTGGACATGTCGACGATGGGAGCACAAGTAGTGGAAGCGTCACCGAATGCAACGTCGGAGAAAACTTGGGAAATAAAACGAGAACGACTGATATTCCGTGCTTTTAGATGTTCAAAAACTCTTGATGCGACCGAGTCTTTCATATTCGTCATTATGACATGAGACTGATAACCCAAGGTATGCTTACAAGCAGAAATTTTACCGGATCGCGACTGAACATGGCGACGATGGGAGCACAAGTAGTGGAGGCATCACCGAATGCAACGTCGGAGAAAACTTGGGAAATAAAACGAGAACGACTGATATTATGTGCTCTTAGATATATAAAAACTCTTATTGCGACTGAGTCTTTCATATTCTTCATGACGACATGATAACCCAATGTATACTTACCACTTAATTACATATTATAAAATTATTTCCCCAACAACTAAACAAAGTTATGGACAAAAAAATAATATGTGTTAAACTAAATAACCTAAAAATACATCTTTAAAAAAAGAAGCACCAAAAAACTTGTAAATAAAAATACCCGCGCGTTATCGCGGAGACTCACCTAGTAAGATATAATACATGGTGACATGCACCATCTATCTAATTATGCATGGTGACTACATATCCATTAAATCTAGATTAAATGTTTTAAAAATCGTATTTTATGGGGTCAAAACACAATTTATACAAACTAATCTGACCCAATTACCCAAATTATAGAACTCGACCCAATCTCTAATTAAACCAAATTATCATCATCCTCAAAGCCAACACTCGTTTGATGGTTAACCTAATCGATTTACTAAACACTCTTAGACTTGTGTTTTGGTTGTAAAACTTTATCTATCGGTATTAGAATTTTTGAATTTTTAAACTTGTGTTTTGGTTGTAAACTACTGTCGGCATTAGGATTTTCAAGCTTATGTTATCAAACAAAATAACTGTTTTTTGGTCATGTGTTATAATTAATGAGATTGATTATATCTCAGTATAGAATCCATTGAAACTATCAAATCTGGTTTGGATTAATTACAGATCGGGTCAATTTGGTTTAATTATAGATCGGTCGTCGGGTTCTAATTCGGATAATTGGATCAGATTAGTTTGTATAAATTGTATTTTAACTCCATATAATAAGATTTTTAAGATATTTAATGGATATGTATGTCACCATGTATTATATGGGTCATGTAACAAGAGCACGAAGTCTACTTTGTATATAAAGCTATGTCCTGCATATAAATGAAATAAGAACTTTATTCAAATTCAAAAGAATCTTAACATAGTCTAAGAGTTCGAAATCACAGTCCTATACAGTTATATTTTACTATCAAAATGAAATATAAAATCTTTTTACAACACTTTTATATACAGAAGAGATGAACAAAGTAACAGACATATCGTAGGCCCATCAATGTCTACTAGACCAAAGCTAGGCAAAAATAAGAATTTCCCACTACTAATTTATATAACAACTTTTAGACATCTTTTTGCGAATAGAAAAAAGATTCACCAATAGGGATCCGAAGTAAAATAAAGACATCTTTTTGCGAATGAATAACTAACAATTCTCCACTTTTGCTTTTGGGCTTATTAAATCTCTGCTGAGATGATCTTCATAGAAATCCAAAAACATCTATCAACGCTTCAGACTGAATTGACCACGATTGCTAATCTCTTTTCATTGCTCCAGTAGGAGTCACCGAGATCATCGTTCCAAACAGTCGATTAATTAGGAGTCTACAATCAAGCTGTCTTCCGGAGTAACCGTGGTTTGCGACGAGAAATCCACCAACCCCGAATGAATAACCATCAGCGATTGAAGCCGGGAAGAACCGTTGCCGCCATCCGCTTCTACTGTCAATCACCTCTTCGAAACGGCTCAACTGAATCAGATCTTTTCTCTTCCCAAATTCTTTGAAAAATCCCATGAAAAAATAATCAAAAAGTTTGCCAAATCTAAAATAAATTGGAAAAAATTACACAAATCAAAAGAAAAGTAACAAAAGAAACCAACCAAACCGATGTCGGAGCTATAGAAGCCTCCGCCCATCGGCCTGGATCCACAGAGGAAAATCTCCTCTCTCTTTTTTCTCTCGCTTGACGGCTAGGGTTTAAAAAAAAAAAAAAAAAAAAAAAAAAAAGTTAAGTAACCAAGTATTGTGGAGTTATGTTAACTAAATTCATAGAAAAAGAATGTCCATATGATATGGATCTAACATTCTTTTTTTGAGCGAACTTGATGCATCGAACTTGGTTACTTAACTTTGACTATGGTATAAATCAACAACAATGTTACAAAAATATACATTACAGAGATTATATGGGTTTTAAATGCCATAATCGAGTTATCAAACAAACAAATGAGCTGGATATTAGATGGCAGACTAGAAAAGTGGCCATAATAGGCATTTGCTTGGAATCAGTTGGAGCTCTGAACAAATACAACTATAGTTTAGGAATACGGTGTAGTTGTGTATGGTATTCCGGGAACATTTTGTATGTTCTTCTTCATCGTGTAGCCCGCACCATACGGGATGAGTTTAACGGCCAACTTTGAGATAGTTGCATCATCAGACCAAGATTGTGAATCATAAGAACATTGTAATATCCAAGGTTCACCATCTTGGTAATGGCTTTAGGAAGGCCGTTATCGGAGATCAAAATAATACTAGCGGGAGCTTGAAGATGATCAAGTTTCGACGTCATCCCATCGCCAGAATTAGTAAGACACTCCCAAATTCCTTTCATGTTTCTCGCAATCTTGAAACCACTTGACAAGTTTGTTCTAGAGGATAAAAAAGGTAGCCAATAGTTTGAAGTGGCCAGGATACAAGAGAAACAAGCAACGTATGCATACAATACTGTTAAGCAGAAGAGGTAACTCGAAATTTCTCTTGCGATATGATCTTTAGAGATTTGAAGAATATTGCTGTTAAATAGCAACGGCTTTATGGTGGGACCAAAACTGGACAACTAAAAGTCTAAAGATTCTAGTTCTGTGGATCTTACTTGAGAGAGTTACTTTTGGATTATACACACATGCACAAACAACTTCTAAAGACTTGTTTCAAGTTAAGCCGGTGTAAGCTATCTACTCTATTTATGTTAAAGAGGTTGGTTTCATAGAAGGAACAAAAATAATACTTTGAAAGACCTACTACACCCACAGTAAATTTTTTAATATCTCTGCTTTTACAAGAAAAGAAAAAAGCTCGTCTCAACTGGTTTTTTGAGTTAGCAGTAATGATGTGAGATGGTTATGGTTACATGAACTGGTAGACGAAGAGGATGAGCAGCTGAAGAAACTTAAAGAAAAGTGGAGAGAAGATGTGCATAACGCTTTTAAAACAACTCTCGAGGAGATGAATGAGTATAATGCATGTGGTCATTACCCAACTCCAGAACTGAGAAATTTCAAAGAACAAAGGAAAGCAACATTAAAGGAAGTGATTACATTCATTTCGAACAACATCAAGAGTCTGAAACACCAAAGAACCTGAAGGTATGCTTTATCTTCTTTGGTTGACACATGTCTCCTTATAGAGCTTATTATGTAATGTGCTAGTTTAAACCAACATACACTCCATAACATGTCTTGAAAAATATATCAAGAAGATTATATGCGACAGCGTCAAAGCATATACATGGCACATATAAAAAAACCATGCGCAATTGAGTTGTGTACTCCTTGGGCAATTCAATTCCACCCTCGGGAATGCTATAAGGCTGCCAATCAACCTATAAAAATATAATCAAGTATTTAATTTAAAACAAATATACATAACCATACATAGATGAGTTTTTGTTTAAAGGTAGAGAGTATAGTGCCAAGAAGACAATGAACCGATGGAGGATGCAGAATGGTGGGGCGGAAAAAAAAGTATTACTTGATCTTCATGGTAGCATCATTCTTGTAATCTCTTGCATTTAGAATTGTGTTGTCTTAATTTTGGACATTATTTATGAAATGAATTACCGCTGGTAACGACCTTGAAAGTGGCTCAAGTTCCTTTTTAATGGATGCATGGTCGAGGAGATATGCTACGTGTAATATCAACTTTCGATTTCTAGTTGCTTAAACATATTTAGTAACTATGTTTCATCTTGTTCATTGTTTGATGTTCTAGTGTGTCTGCATTTCGAATGTGATTTGCTTAAACTCATCATGTTTTTCCAATCATCTCGGAATTCACAAAACAATGCATAACTCCGGAATCAAATAAAGTGTGTGTTTCTACACCACCAATATCCAAGGTCCCTACAAATTCCTCTAGAATTCGAAGTACCTACGTTTATGCTTGAAGCAATGCAATGCATAAATTAAATAGAAAGGCTACAGCGACTTACCATCGTGTGGCAACAGCGACGTTTGGATTTCTTTGAAAAGAGCGGTGAACGACGGAGACGGCATAAAATTCCCCATGCAAGAAACCAGAAGAAGACAACAAAGAAGAGGACAACGAGAAGAAGACACACAGAGGATGAGAGGAGGGAGTTGGGAGAGACCCTAATTGTACCGAGGGAGTAGAAGGGTCCGCAAAAGAATTGGGGAAGAAGAAGAAACTAGGAAGAAGACGAAAACTAGGGAAGAAGAAGAAAACTGGGATTGATAAAGGAAATTGTAATAGGTTCCGATTGAGATTGAAACAAGAATAAATCGAACCAATGTTCATAAAACAAAGATCCGAATCTCAAAGTGCTAGAGCTTAGCAAGAAGAAACAACTCTAGAGAACAATGAGTATACCACCATTTTAACAGAAAAGAGAATCAGAGAAGAAGAAGATACAAACTTCAATCAACAAAACATATGAATTGACCAAAAACTAATTCTGCTTCACTTATGCGCTTCATCTCCTTTGCTTGTGGACTCCGACTGATCTCAACCGTTGAGCTCGTCTTCTCATATCCACCCTCCAAGTGTCAACCCTTTTTCCTATATCAGAACCCTAGTTATACTGATTGATGAAAAAGAAGGAAGAAGGAAGAAGAAAGAGAAGAGCGGGGTGGGGGGCGGATTTTAGGCGATTTTCGTGTTTGGGTGGGGATCCGATTTAATTGATTTTAGGGATGGAGTCGGGTGGGTGACCCGAGTTTAGCTAGGTTGGATCTTGTATTAAACAGATTTTAGTGAGGGCATAAACGTATTCCACCAGTTTTTCATTTTTAAAAAAAAACAGAAAATAAAATAACTTTTAAAACATACACAAAATAACCGATCTGAATTTCATATGTTTAGATTTCTTTTTTTTTTTTTTTTTTAGATTTCTTGTTTCACATCAAAAATTCCGTGACCAATGGGGTAATAATTATTTTACTCAGATTCTTAATTTTCTGACTCATCCACGATTTTGCATCCATCATTTCCGTGACCAATGGGGTAATTTCGGATTTACAAATTGTGAAAAGTGAAAAAGTGATCAAAGAGTTGATCAAAGAGTTGAATGTGACTTTTTGTAAGAAAAAATGTTAAAAAGTGACTTACAGTGTAATTGACTCTTTGAAATAAGATAAACATGAATTGAGGGTGTAAGTTTATTTATTTTTTATGATTTATAGCACATGATTAAGAGTAAAAAACAAAGGAAAAACAAAATTATAAAATAATAACCACACTTGTCCATAGAAACAAAAATAGGTAAATATAGCAAGAAAATTAAATCATTTATTGATTATTTTCTTTACATTTTTCGTACGACATAGTAAACTCTAAAACGGAGCAAAAAATAGAGGAGAAAAAGTGTAATTTTCCTTTGAGAAACTTCTATTTATTGATTATTTTCTTTACATTTTTTCGTCATCCTTAAATAATATGTAAATAATTTGCAATATATTATTTTGCTTTGGTCTCACAATCTTGCATTTTCGCTTTTTTGGCTTATAGGTTCCATTATTTAAAAATTAAAATCAGCTTAAAAAAGTTTAATTTTTTTTTAAAAAATGACAATCATTTGCGCGTAACGCGGACATTCACCTAGTATATTACAAAATCTATTCCCACCAATAAAACAAGATTGAGATTTTTAATTAAATTAAGAAAATAGCAAATTATCTCTATCTCTCCAAATTATTTACTTAATCACGCTTCCAAAATTCAGATTCCAAAACTCCAAATTATCTCTATGTCTCCAAGTTGTACCGATTGATGAAGAAGGAGTATGAAGAAGAAGGAAGAAGGAAGAAGGAAGAAGGAAGAAGGAAGAAGGAAGAAGGAAGAAGGAAGAAGGAAGAAGGAAGAAGGAAGAAGGAAGAAGGAAGAAGGAAGAAGGAAGAGAATAAGGCAATTTTCGTGTTTGGGTGGGGTTTGAGTGAGGATCCGATTTAATTGATTTTGGGGATGGAGTCGTGTGGGTGACCCGATTTTACCTAGGTTGGATCTTGTAATAAACATATTTCAGTGAGGGCATAAACGTATTCCACCAATTTTTCATTTAAAAAAAAAAACGGAAAAGAAAATAACTTTTAAAACATACACAAAACAAATAGAGAAACTATGAATATTATATTAGTCTAATAAATTCAATATTATCTCAGAATACATTTATGTAAACTCGATACCCCGATTTGGTTCACCGAATAGGGATAGGTATCAAGGCTGTTGACAAAAAAAAAAAAAAAAATTCAATATTATCTTATTTTTACATCATCTACCTTTATACTTTCATGGTTACTTTGTAAATCTTAACCATAGTTTGTAGTGAATCATACAAACAACATATTTTAGCACATATTCTTACACGAATGTATGAGAAATGTAATTTAATTACCTAATATGACAAGTACAACTACAAAAAAAAATGATTTTAAGATCAGAACCCCGCAAGCAATGGTCTCACCAATCGATGGAACTCTCTCACGACATAGACGCACCACAGCCTCTCTTGCTCTGTTTTTGCCATATATTTATGCTCTGTTTATTAGCTTGAAGCTTCATATTCAAACTGCCCAACTCCCCTATTGCTTGTAAATACCCAGTCTTTTTTGTTGATCAATAATAATAACATTTCAACAAAAAAAAAAAAAAAATGATTTTAGAGTATGGTAGATAATATCCGCATGGAGAACTATAAAGCGTTGAAGGCTGCCTCTCGAGAAGGTTCAGAAGACAAGAGATGTTCAACAAGATGATTTTCAGCATCACTGGGAAAAAGGTGAGCTTGGGGTTGTGAGGAATGTGCTTGAAGCTAAATATGAACTCATTCCCTGGTATATGTTTCATCTCTTCTCGTACCCCGTCCAAAACCGTATTTCCAAATTGAATCGATGATCTGGAAAAACTCGTTCTTGATTTGGGGTTTCTAGGCTACAAAATTTTGTTAAAACTCGTCATTTACAAAAAGAAATTCATTAATTTGTGCATGAATGGTTAATTTATACTTATTATGTTTGAACTGAAAAGTAAGCGCCGGTCTCACGTAAACCAAAAGAGAAAGCAAAGTCTCATTTGGTGTGAGCGATTGAATTGTCTCTACCAACTCCAATTCTCTTTGTTTCTTTATAAGTCCAAACTCATTAACCACAAAACCTCTCTACGTCTTCTTCTTCTTCTTCACTTAAATCACAGAAGAAAAACAAATGTCACTGATGAGTTCGGGAGAGCCAAGAGCAACGCAAGACAACTCTATAGTTGAAAGAAGATTGAAAGACGACCAAATAGACTTAAAACTCTCCGGCGATCGGAAAGTCCCCGTCGTTTATTATCTCTGCCGGAATGGTCAACTCGATCACCCACATTTCATTGAAGTCTCTCTTTCTTCTCACCACGGTCTCTATCTCAGAGGTGAACACATCTCAAAGCTTGAAGCTTTTGCTCTGTTTTACAACACACAAGAAAAAAGGAACGGCTTTTGAGTTCATAAAGTTTCGATTTTTGTTTTCCTTATTATTCTCGAATTTGTCAGATGTGATAAATCGATTGAATGATCTCCGAGGGAAAGGAACGGCTTCTCTCTACTCTTGGTCCTCTAAACGGTAAAGCTCTTCTCCATCGTCGGATCTGCAAAAACTTTCTCACCCGTCGGATCTGATTCTCTTCTAATCTTCAGGATTTACAAGAACGGATTCGTGTGGCACGACTTATCGGAGAACGACTTCATCTTCCCCGTTCACGGCCAAGAGTACGTTCTCAAAGGCTCTCAAATTCTCGACTTTGATAACTCCGGCAAAGAATCGGATTTCCCCACCGTCTTCACTCGCCGCCGTAACCAATCCTGGAGCTCCGTCGATCATACCGACTACAAAGTCTACAAATCGAGCGCCGAGTCAACTCGTAAGCTCGCGACGGACGCTTCGACTCAAACTGACGATCGCCGACGGAGTAAAAAACCGGCGAAGGAGGAGGAAGCTCCGGTGAATGAGATCACGGAGCTAAGCAGAGATGAGATGATCTCGCCTCCACAATCCGATTCAAGCCACGAAACCCTAGAAACCTTGCTGAAAGCCGATGGACGGCTGACAATGCGTGCCGACGAAGATCAAGAATCTGATCGGACGGTTGAGAGTTTATCAAAGGGGAAGATGCGAGCTTCGGCTGTTTTAATGCAGCTGATATCGTGCGGTGCGACGTCGTTTCAGAAATGTGGGCCCACGCTAAAAACCGGGTGTACGATAGAGCGGAGAACAGGGAATTATAGACTCGAGAGGGCAGAGAAGGAATTAAGGAGTTTTGGAAGGGTAAAATTGGAAGAGAAGGAGTATTTTAGTGGCAGCTTGATTGATGAGACCAAGAAGGAACATGTTTTTGACTTGAAGAGATCTTCTTCTGACAATACTGTCAGGTAATAACTGTCTTCTAACTATATACAGTGAGTTAAAGAACGTCACGCAATGCGCTCTCTTGTAGGTGAAACGGCACGTAGTTTTTATTTGAATCGCATGCATTATTAACTGTTACGTTCCAATAATTAATTGTGGCGTGGGTAGATCGAAGAAAGTAAAATGGTAAAAGTGTAGAAGTACATTTTGGCTTTATTCTTGAGCTGAAAGTTTCATGGTTTTTACAAATCTTGTCGGCTAAAAACCGGTAATAAGAATATTGTTTTCCGTTTCTTGATAAGTATACAATGTTTTGGCGATCTAAACTAACTAAATCACACGGGTCTTATTAAATCAGTCGCGATTTGAGATAATTTTGGTTAATTGTGTGCTAATGGCGATAATAATCAACTAATGTTTTCTTAGGAGTTCGAGGATGGGGTTGACGACGGAGAAAGATGGGGAAGAGGTCTAGGTGGTTTAGTTTGAAAAAAAAACAAAAGGAGTCTCATTATTATAATGTTTTAAACTTTTTTGGTTAAGTAAACAAACTACAAAAGTATGATTACATGTAAACTAGTTGTATTATGCGGCTTGGTGTTATTTTGTTTTGAGGTCAATATGAATATAATTTTTTTTTTGGGGAATTGTTCAACTTTTATATTTTAGACGTGTTTTAAAAATTTTCATCATTTGCGATTTCAATCTTTATATTTGGTGTTTTGTTGAAGTTAATATGAACATTTACATAAGCGTTGGATCCAAATTTTCAAACCATTTCACTCTCGTGACAAGGTAAAACCCCAATAAATGATAAGACGTATCGGGTGGCGACTCGGACCATGAACGATATTATGGGTGTGACCGTCAAATTGATCCCGAGCATTGCTCTTTCGCTGAAGAAATTTTGTATCGAGCCCTTGTCGACAAGGCCACTATCCTCTACTTAAGGTGTGATCTCTGGCGTTTACCCCAAATCATCGTCTCTTTCACATTTTTTTTTTTTGTCTTCGTCTTGTTATTCCATTATAGAGAGTTGTGCATGTTTACATTTTTGACCATGTACGTACTTTTCATCACACCTAAAGCACCATTTGAAGATACGCTTCTTCTGTAGTTCTCCTCAACACAATTTTTTGGTGTTTTAGCCAAAGTTTCACGGATGTGGCGGGTTTGCGGTGCATGTCACTAAGTTACTACATAAAGTTTATAACGTCACTTGAACTTCCAATACCGTTGCGTATGTTCGTCTCGCGCATTCAATGACTTTGAATGTAAAGTAAAATAATTTACCTTAGTAGAGAAGCCCAGTCATCGAATTTGGGAATGATCATACCTTCGTCTTGTGTTCTTTGTGCCTTAAATTCGGAGACGTACGGGACCATTTGTTGCTGAGTTGCAGATATAGCAACGAAATATGGGCAGGGATCAAGTTTTGACTGCATCTTTCGACTCAAACGTTCCATGATTGGGCTTCTCTCCTATCGTGGGTAAAGGCTTCATCTGTGGATTTGCCATCGCTGCTTCGTAAACTGGTTTTTCAGGCTACAATTTACACCATCTTGTTACATAGGAATAACATGATCTATAATCAGCAGGTAGTTCCGACAAGTTATAAACACTATCACGGCAAAGAGGCATAAAGAAAGGCTTTAGCAACTTGATGCAACTTTGGTTAAATTGAGTTGTAACTCTTCGAGCTCTACAAATCTTCTGATACCTTGTTTTTTACTTTTATTTTTGCCAAAATATCATGTATAGGGGTCAAGCTTTTGTAAGATCCAAACTTTTATTTTATATGATATTTATAAGTTAGCAACAAAAAAACCAAAAATTACCTGACAATTTTAGCCCTTCGATGTAAGTTCCCACTAACTTTTTATGTGTCCATCCATCCATTTTGTTTGGCAGTCGCTCAAATTCCCTTTTGGTAGTCTCTAAACACAGAGCTTCGAAAATCGTATATATATTTCGGTTAGTCCGAACCTAGGTGGCATAGAATCACAAGCGAATATGCAGAAACGAAGCATTTGGAAGTGCATAAACGATTTTTTTTAGGAAACAAACACATGTTAGAAGCATGCATATTTATATACACATATATAATTAAATATCATACTATATTAAAAAAAATTATAAACAACACAAATCTATTACATACCTTTTATGGAAAAATTGCAAAAAAAAACGTCGGGCTTTGAGATTTCACCTTAGAAAACCCAAATAAAAATGAGGTATAAAAAAAACCTAACAATTCTGTTGACGTAAATCAAACCCAAAACATTAATCATCGACGCAAAAGAAACCTCAGGTGTATAAAAAAAACCTAACAATTCTGTTGACGTAAATCAAACCCAAAACATTAACCATCGACGCAAAAGAAACCTCAGGTGTACAAAAAAAACCTAATGTTTCCATTAACCTAAGTTAAACCCCAGATGCTAATCATTAACGCAAATTAAATCCCATATGCTAACAGAATTATTTTACAGCTGGATTTTTTTTTTGCGTCGACAATTAATGTATGGGTGTTAATTTGTGTCAAAGGAAATGTTAGAGTTTTTTTACACCTCATTTTTCTTTGGGTTTTCTTAGGTGAAAACTCAAACCCCTGGATTTTTTTTTTTTTTGCAATTTTCCTACCTTTTATCAACTAAACATTAAAAATAAAATATCTTGATGATCTTCGTTTCTTATTTTTCTCAAACTTAAATAAAACTGCCTCAAATATGTGTTATCGAAAGAAAGATCATCGAACTCAATTCTTTTGAGATAATCGCATTCAACTAATCAAATTAATAACTTTCAACATCTCACATATGATTAAAATAATCTTTCTAAACAAAACTCTTTATAGATGAAAAAAACTTTATATTAGTGTGCATATATACCAAACTACTATATTATTTTTTTTTTTTTAGAAACATAAAGAAAATAATCATACTCTTCCTATTTATTTAAATTTAAAACGGAAATGTAAGTTTTCAACGCATTTTCAAAACGGGGTTTTTTAAATACCACTAAAAACCTAGATCATCATCATTACCAAGTTCATAAGAATCTTGGTAACCCAAATCATCTGACCTTAAATCCTCTTCGATCTCATCATCATCAACCAACGACATAACACTCCTTCCTAGCTATGTCAACTCTAGAGGAACTTGAAGCAACACACTTTCCTTTGTCAACTCTAGCTGAACTTGAACCAACACCCTTTCCCCTAGTAAAATAGCGAAGATCTTCTGTTCTTGTGGCCTGGCTAACCACTCTCCATGTCAAGTCATCATCTTCAAACACAAGATCATCATTGTCCTCATCAGAATTCCCGACCCGTCTATTTTCCCAAGTAGCCACTCATTGCTATCATCAATTTCGTCCAAGAGGATAGGATCAGTGGTATCACTTCGCTTGTATCGACGTTGCAAAGCACGATTATATTTCACAAAAACCATGTCATTCAATCGATTTTGAGCCAATTGATTTCTTCTCTTCGTATGAAGTTGTAATAAATAAAGATTATAAGCTATATAATCTTGTGAAATATAATTGAAAATAATAGTATTGAAATTCAAATTACTTACAAGTTGAAAAACACCCAAACTTCTCTCACAACTGAGAGCACTACAAGTGAGACTAAGAACCTTTATAGCAAAGTTCTTAAGGTTTTGAGCTGAAGATCCATAACACGACCACCATTACGCTATCATAATGAACGACATTGTTAGCTTTTATCTAATATTATTATATTCAAAAATATGTCATATTGAAATTTTGTTACATGGTGATTTTGTCGATCTATATGTCTGATTTTCATACTAATACCAAAGAGACCACTAGCATTTTTAAATGCATCCAACTCATCCACTATTTTGTCTTGAATGTCCTTATCGGAAACCAACTTTTGAATGCAGTTATACAAACCGTTCTCAACTTCCTCACAACGTACATCATCATGATGTTCATATTGGATCGTCGGGTTTAGAAAATAACCCGCTGCATACAAAGGTCGATGAAGCTGACAGTCCCATCTTTTGTCGATGATCTCAAAGACCTTCTCGTATTGCTCTACTCTCATATTGAAACTATTTGAAATAGCCTCTTTCGCTTTAACCATGGCTGCATAAATATATCGCATATGTGTTTTTTTCTCTCCATCAACCAGCCTAAGTACACTAACAAGCGGACTCGTCACTTTAAGAGCAAATAAAACATTTCTCCAAAAAATGTCTTGCAACAAATATGTTTTCACTTTCTTTCCTCCCGCTTCTTTTGTCCATTTGGAAGCACTCCACTCTTCAGAAGTAACCATCTTCCTCAAGTTGTTTTGTTGCTTATGAAATTGTGAAAGAATGATGAAAGATGTAGCAAATCTAGTTACAACAGCCCTATGCAGATTTCTTTGAGATGTGAACTTCCTCATCATGTTCACAAGAGGGACATGACTATAAATATAGTCATTCATGTAAATGCATTTTTTTAATGTATTCTTCACATGTGGGATACTTCCAATGTCTTCCAATATCAAATCAATGCAGTGTGGAGAACATGGAGTCCAATTGAGATTTGGTCTTTTTGCTTCTAGTAATTTATATTCACGAATAAGAAAATTAGATTCCTATATCTTAGAAAAAGTAAGAAAACATATAAAATATCTATATCTTACCGGCTTTTATATAGGCTGATGCATTGTTTGTTAGCACTTGAACAACATTTTTTTCTCCAACTTCCTCAACCATATCATCAAGCAACTTAAACAACAAAGTTCCATCTTTCACGACTTCAGAGACATCTATTGATTTAATGAAAATGGAACCTTTAGGAGAGTTAACAAGGAAGTTAACAATATCCTTTTGTACGACCGAATTACGCCATCCATCAGATATTATTGAGCGCTCTTTAGATGCCTACTCTTTCTTATTCTCCTCCATTTGAGCAATAGTATTATCCACTTCTTTCTTAAGTAGGGGAACTCTTAGCTCATACATACTGGGTGGCTTCAATCCTGGACCATATTTCCCTATCAACTCAATCATCTCTCAAAAACTCTCGTAAGTGATCGCGTTAAAGGCAATACCAGCATCATTAAACCACCTAGAAATGCTTCCACAGACTTTGTCCCTTAATTCTTTATCACATACACCAAAAACTCCTTTTCGATTCTTTCTTCCTTGCAATATATCAATAGGAGTGGAAGTGACAAACTTGTCTAATGGACCTTTGTGTTTTCGCTTTTTAGGCTGAACATTGTTGCTTGGTCCACCTTCCATCTCTTCATCACCGTCATATTCATCAATGTCTTGAGGTATTGCATTCATCATTTGTGAAGCCATTTTTTCTTTCGCCTTTTTAGCTGTATAATTTAGTAATTCCTCTCGCACATGTTGCTGACATGTTGGACATTGTTTTGCATTCTTATTACCTCCAATCAAGTGATTTTCAAACGAGATACTCCTCATGTAGTCAGTCGGTAACAAAAAATACATTTCCAATACTGAGGGTTAGTTTGTTGTATTCCATATTTTCTTCCCGGATCAACATCTCTGGCTGGAGCAGGTGTTTTACCCGGATCAGACATGGTGAATATATGATTCTGGAAGTAATAGGTGATTACGTGAAAGACAAGAGAAGAGAAAAGAGAAATGTTAAGAAAAACTTATTCTGAGATGAGAGAGAGGAGCAACTTTTTCAAAGAAGAATCGTGAAAGGAGATGAGAGAATAACGTGTGTTTACTTTTTTTTTTTAGGTTTGTAAACGGTTTATAAAGGAAAACTTTATGTTACAAAGTTTACGCTAGGGTTTTCCACGTGATTACACATTTTTTTTCTTTCAAATAAAACTAAAAATCACGAGAAATCCATAAAGCGATTGCTTCGTCGCTATTCGCTTTGTCGCTATATCACATAAAATCGACAAAAGCGATCGTTTTATGGATAATGTCTCGTCCCTATCTACTAAAGCGATGATCCCTTCGTTATACATCGTTTAGCGCTATAGCTACCAAAGCGCTTAGCGCTATTTTAAACCATGGTGTAATCTTTGAATTACATCGTTGAAAACAACAAGAAAATAGAAGCTTCTAACGGTTATCAAAAGAGAATCTTTAGAGTTCAGAGCTTATCTTTTTGTGAAAGCATTTGTAGGCGTTCTCGGTTCACACCTTTTGGTAGCAATCGTTGTAAGAATCAGAAGAACTCTCTGAAATTCTGTATATTTCTGATTAGGGTTTTACAAAGGAGGCAATTCTCTATTTATACAAAGGTAAAATATCCTAACTATATAAGACCCAATAAATATATACCCAATAAGCCTATATATCTTAATACCCCTCCTCAAGTTGGAGCATGGAGATCTCGAATGTCCAACTTGCACAAAATATCTTGAAAATGACGACCTCCAAGTGCTTTAGTGAAGACATCCGCCAATTGTTGAGTAGTAGAAACATTATGTGTCTGAATGAAGACATCCTCCAAGTGCTTTAGTGAAGACATCCGCCAATTGTTGAGTAGTAGAAACATTATGTGTCTGAATGATTCCAGCTACGATATCATCTCTAATGAAGTGGCAATCAAGCTCCACATGTTTCGTCCTCTCATGAAACACAGGATTAGATGCAATATGAAACGCAGACTGACTATCACAATACAAATCCATTGGACCAGAATGTATAATACCCATCGTTGACAATACACTTTTGATCCACTTCAATTCTTTCACCGCCACAACCATAGCTCGGTACTCTGCTTCTGCTGAAGAGAGAGATACTACATCATGCTTCTTTGACTTCCACGACACAGGTGAATTCCCCAACTGTATCAACCATCCACTCAAAGATCTCCTCGTGATTGGACATCCAGCCCAATCAAAATCACACCAAGCTGTAAGATGAAAATCACATTCAGCTTTCAACAAAATTCCCATTCAGGACACCCCTTCAAGTAACGAACAACTCGTAAAGCGGCCCGCCAATGATCCTCTCTTTGCTCACGCATAAACTGAGACAAGATGTGAACAGAGTATGCAAAATCTGGTCTTGTCGCAGCCAGATAAATCAATCTTCCAACGATTTTGCGATACTTCTCCGGATCAGTGAGTATCTCTGACGTCGACCTTCCCAACTGATGGTTCTGCTCCATCGGAAACTCTACTGGCCTACCACCAAGCAAACCAACATCAGCAATAATATCCAGAGCGTACTTCCTCTGTGATAAATATATCCCCTCTGCGTTTCTCGCAACTTCCAATCCAAGAAAATACTTTAATTTTCCCAAATCCTTCATATGAAAGCAATTACTTAGATACGTTTTGAACTTCTGTATCACTTCTGGAGAGCTCCATGTTATCTCAAGATCATCCACATATACGAGAACATGCAAGTGAACTTTACCACGAACTAACGAGAAAAGAGAGTAATTTGCCTTACTCTGTGTAAAACCGTAACTCAACAGTGCCGTCGAAAGTTTCGCGAACCAGCATCGCGGAGCATGTTTCAAACCATACAATTACATGCGCAATCGACATACCATACCCTTCTTAGAGCTACCAAAACCTTGAGGTACTCTCATAAACACCTCTTCATCCAAATCTCCATGAAAAAATGCATTGTGCACATCCATCTGATGCAACTCCCAATTTTTCCCAGCTGCAACTTGAAGAACCAATCGAACTGTGCTCATCTTTGCCACATGAGCAAATATATCAGAATGGTCAATCCCTTCTTTCTGGCGATTGTCACATGCTACAAGTCTCGCCTTATACCTCTCAATCGAGCCATCAGCATTATACTTGATTGTGTAAACCCACTTACACTCAATGACATGCTTACCTGGTGGTAAGTGTTCAACCAACCATGTTTGATTCCGTTCCTGAGCCTCAATCTCCAGTCTCATAGCTCCTCTCCATCGCGGATCTTCCATAGCCTCAGCCAATGTTTTCGGCACAACTCTTTCGGTTATACTACACATGAACGCTCTGTGTGACATAGAGAACCTCTCACAGTTCACATAATTCTCAATACCATAATCATTACTCAATTTCTGACTCACAGTAGATGCATTCATTGTAAATATCGTATTGCACACAAAATCTTGTAACTTGGCAGGGGCTTGTTTCTGTCGCATTCCGCGTCCCAAATTTTCTGTTGAAGCAGGTTGATCCACCAGGTGTCGATCGACACTGGCTGGTGTCGATCGATACTGGCTGGTATCGGTCGACACCCATCGACATTCTCAGACTGTGTAACCGATTCATGTTCAGTCTGTGGCACTGTAATTCCCAACATATCACGTATTCCTGCTGATAATATATTCTTGCATATATTCTTCTCCAACCTTGTCTGACACAACTGGAGTCTGTGTCATTGTATCTCTTGTCAAAACATGACTTATATCATCAAATCCAACACTATCATCCACAAATAACGTCGTTTGATCAGAATTAGGAGGCTCATCCACCTGATCTTTTTGCTCCAAATATGGGAATCGTTCCTCGATGAAGGTGACATCCCGTGAGACAAAGACTTCATGTGTCTCCAAATCAATTAGATTCCACCCCTTCTTCGCATAAGGGTACCCCAGGAATACACATTTCCTGCTTCTACTCGCAAATTTATCTCCATCCCGTTTCTGATTATGAGCATATGCTAAACATCCAAAAACTCGTATCTCACTATAAGCAGAGACTTTTCCAAAGATAATTTCGTAAGGACTCTTACCATTGTGTAACATAGAAGGCGTACGATTGATTAGATATGCAGCACTCAAAGCACAATAACCCCAAAGTTCTATTGATAGATTTGCCTGAAATCTCAACGCTCTTTCCACATTCAATATATGACGGTGTTTTCGCTCCACTCGCCCATTTTGTTGAGGAGCTCCTACACATGAAGTTTGATGAATTATCACATATGTGCGAAAATACTCCTTCATTACCACGAATTCACTCTCATTATCACTTCGCACGATTTTCTGAACTTGTGTTTTATCAACAAGAAGAAACACCCACACGGCTCTGGAATAATCATCAACAATAGTTAAGAAATAAGAAGACCCACACAAACTCTGTGTTCGATATGCCCCCCAGAGATCACAATGAATCATCTCAAAGCACTCCTTACTTTTCTCCGTACTCTCAGGAAAGACATTACGACATTGCTTTGCTCGGAAGCAAACATCGCAATCAGAAACGCCAACACTCTTTTGATCCACTTCTGGCAATTTCTTAATCACCTTTTCAGAAGCATGTCCCATTCTTTTATGCCAAAGTTCCAAAGACCCCAACTTACTGACCTTCACCACATTCAAACTTTTCTGAGTACCTTGAAGAAAATACAACCCATCTTTCCTTTCACCCACTGCGATCGGGATCTGCAAAGCAAGATCTTTCAACAAAAACAACTGCTTCGAGAACCACACAATGCAATTCATCTCATCAATAACTTGTGACACAGAGATGAGATTGCACTTAAGTTCCTTGACAAAAAGCACATGTGTCAAAGTACACTTCTCTGTCAATACCACACTTCCTACTTGATATGTTCACAAATCAATTAAACCAAATCTCTTTGCGAATAATCAATTTGCTCACCTAGGTTCTATCAGGTAATTAATCGCACTGTCGTACCTAATCAATTATCCTAAGATCTAAGTTCCAGATTCGTCAACCTAGAATTAGCTTTGAACACAACCTAAGGCGAAGAACTAATTCAGATGGTGAATCCTAAACAGATAATTAACCTAGCATTCAGAGAAATCTTTTATGAGAAAACCCTAAACCTAAAGTGGATCTACTCAGACATGGAGGATGAAGCAATCAACATGTATGAATAAATCATCAATAGAATAAGAATAACAAGAGGTTCTTGAGATCTGATCTCGGACGAAGAGAGATTCAGACTTGTCTCAAACCAAAGTATAGAAAATAAAAGCTTAGCCTAAACAGGTGGCTGTAAAATCCTATTTATAACCTAAAACACGAGTTGGGGTCTTCTTGTAATTATTAAAGACTTCTGG
>PKML01043497.1:483041-493681 GCA_002933935.1 Eutrema yunnanense | reverse complement strand
ACAATGTCAGCAGACACCTCCCCCAGACTTGAACAACACTGTCCCCAGTGTTATCTAGCCTAGAGTCAGTGAAAGAAAACAAAAGAACAGAATAAAATTGGGAAAAACAAGAAGTTACGTTGCTGGAACATAGAGTATCGACCGACACACAGCCTGTATCGATCGATACAGGCTTAAGTCGACACAGAATTTCATCATTGCCTGCAGGGTATCGACCGATACCAACAGGGTATCGATCGATACCCTGGCGATTTCGTCAAGGCCAGTTCAGCTTCTCCTTGTTTTCTCCAATCTGATTCACTCAAGACACAAAAACGAAAAATAAAAGAAATAAAAGACTCACCAGTGGGTTGCCTCCCACCAAGCGCTCGTTTAACGTCAGTAACTTGACTGTAACGCCCTTCAGGCTGGATAAGAGTGAGAGCTTGCACCAAAACAGGCTCCACAACTCGACACTGCTATCTTCAGAGTTCTGCTCAACATGCCTTGCACAAACTCCTGTCCTTTCTCTTTCAGCTCCGAAGTAAGAAGGACTCTAGCCTTGGAGAATGGTTTGGAGGCTCCTTTGCACTTTACCTTGTACTCAATCGAATCTCCATTACACTTCTGAGGTATCAAAGTGACATGGGGATTCTCGACCTTCTTGCTCTTGGCCTTCTTCTTTGTTGCCTTAGCCTTCTTGACAACTTCCTTGGGAATGATGGGCGGTTCAGCTGGAATGTCTGTGACAGTAAGCTCATCAGGAGGCTCTTCCAAAATATCAATTGCTAGTGATTCTCCTGTAATAGCTTTGATGCTAGAGACACGTGTGGGAGCACCTCTAGAGGGAATGGCATCATAGTAGACATCTCCGTCAATGTAAGAGAAAGAGAGTCTCTTGTTAGGTGTGTCTATGATCTCGCCAGCAGTGGCCATAAACGGTCGTCCTAGGAGCAGAGAAACCTCAGATCCTTTGCTCATCTCCACAACCTGAAAATCAGTGGGCACCAGACAATCTCCTACTATAACAGGCAAAGCATGGATAGTACCGTATGGAGGTGAGGTGGAAGAGTTTGCAAACGTGAGAAGCAAAGTAGGGGTCTTATATCAGCCTTCAATCGTTCAGCAATTTCCTTTGATATCACATTGACGCTAGACCCTGAGTCGACGAGAGACTCTTTGAACTCGACTCCAGAGACAGAGCATGGTACCGCGAATTTCTCTGGGTCTTCCCTTTGTTTCAATTGCCGCGGCTGTAGTGACTTGCGTCTTGCCTCGATAAAGAGTGCCTTAATTTTTTCCTCAGTTTCTCTGCAGTCTTTGAAGTGACTTAGCAGAGGCCAGCCCTCTAGAGCTTCTTCAAAATTGAACGAGTGGGGAATCCTTCGTACCCTCTTCTCAAAGCCACGCAGCTGCTTTGGAGTGATAGGATCTCTGAGGTGTTTGGAGTAGGATTCTGCTTCTTGGGCTTGCGAACTCTTTCTGCAATCAACTTAGGTGTTTTCACAGTTTCTGGCTCGTTCTGCGACGGGTATCGATCGATACCAGGTAGGGTATCGATCGATACTAGTGCTGTTGAATCATCCTTGACAGATCTATCACCATCAGAAAGAAGCTCTGCATTGGGTTATCCAGCAAATACTTGCATCTAGCGTCCTCCCATTCCTTCCTTGTCAGATTAGGAACTATAGGATAAGGCATCTTGGGTATATACACTCGTTCTGCAACTACCTTAGGCGCCACAGTCGAAGTCTCAGTTGTCTCCTCAGAAATCGCCTCAGTATCGACCGATACCAATGGGGTATCGATCGATACACGGGTTTTGGAAATATCCCGTTTCAGAATTGTAACCGGCATCGATCGACACTTGGGGGTATTGATCGATGCCCTGGCGATTTCAGGATCCTTGTCAAAATTTTCTGCACGTGAGGAGATCGCATTGACATGTGCTCTTGGATTTTCAGTTCTTCCTGGAAGAAAACCTTCCAGCCTCTGCACAGCTGATGCGGTCTGAGCGACCTGAGTTTCCAGCTTCCTTTGGGAGAGACTGACAGCTTCAATCTTCCCATTCAGGTGGTCAATTTTCCCATTCATGTCAGTGTACAGCGAGTCAAACTTCCCATTGAAATTCACCTGCAACTTCTGCTATCCCTGAAGAACCTGTTCCATCATGAGTTCCATCTTATTGTCTGTGGGCTTTGGAGAGATGGGCTGGTACGAAGAGTTCCCGTAATTGCGATTGTTGTTGCTGAAGTTCCTGTTGTTGTTGTACCCAAATTGCTGACCCTGAAATCCAGAACCACCAACATAGTTACAATCCTCCACTTCATTCTCAGCAGCAAAATGGACCGTTTTCTGATTCTTCCCGATCAGGAAATCCAGCTTGGCTTGAACTTCAGCAATCTGCGATGCATCAATTCCTCCAGCCTGCTTTTTCCGCTCGGAATCAGCATTCTTGGTGCTATTACTAGACACCAAGTTCTCAATTAGCACAACTGCATCGTCTGGATACCTTGTGTTGAAGTTCCCATTACTCGCAGTATCCAGAGCCATCTGGTACCTCCAATCGATCCCTCTGTAGAATGTGCCCAGCAGCTGAACTTGATTGAACCCATGGTGCGGACAATCTTTCTGATAAGATTTGAAGCGAATCCAAGCAGCCTTGAGTGCCTCTGTTGGACCTTGAGAAAATTGAGAGATCTTGTTCATGAGCTCTTCATATCTCGCATCATCGTAGAAGTTGCACAAGAATGCTTTCTTCGTCTCATCCCATGTAGTTAGAGAATCAGCAGCCAACTGCTTCAGCCAATAAGCAGCATCCCCACCGAGAGAGTACAGGAAGAGTTTGCAGAAAAGGTACTCATTGGGCACTCCATTGTACTTCATACCAGTGACCAAGTCCTCGAATCTCTCGATATGATCCATGGGATGCTCATGAGGTAGGCCATGGAAAGGGCTCTGACTCACGAGAGCATAGTACGCAGGCTTCAGCTCGAAGTCGTTCCTCTGAAAAGTTGGGATGTGAATCGCAGATCGATTGGCATAGAACTGATCAGGTCTGTTGTGCTCGGCAAGTGTCCTAGCTCGATCACCTGCAGCATTCCCAACGTTGGCGCGCCCAGCTGGCGCGACAATCTCAATAATAGCAGCAGGGACAACGACGTTTCCAGCCTCAACAAGTTGCTGCCCTCTCTCATTGCACACATGACCCTCTTGGTCTCTCAGAATTCCAGCTTCATCAGCTCTTAAAACCACTGGGTTGTTCATCCTTGATGTTTGCTTGGTCTTTCTGATTGTGCGTTCCACAAGCGCTAGCTGTTCAAATGACAGTTCAACTAGCTGAGTGCTCTTGTTGCTTCTGGTTTCACGAACAGGCATACACCTGCAAACAAAACACTAGACAAGGCACGTAAGTAACCAGAAACATACGTTGAGTATCGATCGATACCAGGTAGTGTCGATCGATACCAACAAAGAAATCGCCGGAGTATTGACCGATACTAGTGAGTATCGATCGATACTGACGGACTTAGTCGAAATTCGACAGCTAAAATCTAAAGGCGAAATTGAGTCCCCGGCAACGGCGCCAAAATTGATATGCTCAATTTAATACCCTAACAGTACTAAAGCAGTAGTTGTAATATAGCTAGGGGTCGAACCACAAAGACTCACAGAGATCACACAATAGATTATATAGTATCGAATCAAGCTAAGCCAAGAGATGTAATTGAAAACAATGCAGAAATTAAAGGAGTTGTAAATCAATTGGGAGAATATAGGCCCAGGGTTTTTCTCAGGAAATCAATGAATGCAGATAAACTAACTAGCAGGATTCAGATTTAGCGCAGTTCTTGAACTCAAATCACTAAAGTATAATTAACCAACTGTCGTTGCGAGAATTATCTAAATCTAAATCCTAGGAATTCCAAATCTCTTTGCGAATCCTAAAGTCTAAATCAGCTTTAATAACAGGTTTGATATGTTCACAAATCAATTAAACCAAATCTCTTTGCGAATAATCAATTTGCTCACCTAGGTTCTATCAGGTAATTAATCGCACTGTCGTGCCTAATCAATTATCCTAAGATCTAAGTTCCAGATTCATCAACCTAGAATTAGCTTTGAACACAACCTAAGGCGAAGAACTAATTAAGATGGTGAATCCTAAACAGATAATTAACCTAGCATTCAGAGAAATCCTTTAAGAGAAAACCCTAAACCTAAAGTGGATCTACTCAGACATGGAGAATGAAACAATCAACATGTTTGAATAAATCATCAATAGAATAAGAATAACAAGAGGTTCTTGAGATCTGATCTCGGACGAAGGGAGATTCAAGCTTGTCTCAAACCAAAGTATAGAAAATAAAAGCTTAGCCTAAACAGGTGGCTGTAAAATCCTATTTATAACCTAAAACACGAGTTGGGGTCTTCTTGTAATTATTAAAGACTTCTGGACCAAGTTGCAATTCTTCAACTCTTCATTAAAGTCGCATGTCGTGTCAGCCTCGAAGAGTATCGATCGATACCAGGGGGTATCGATCGATGCTTGTCGTGAAATCAGGTACTCAGCAACACGACTTCAGCTTCTGCTCCAAACTCCTCCAGAAAGCTCCAATAATTCCAATAGTGCTTCAAACGTGGTAAGACCTGTAAAAGACTCTATAATAGAATAAAGACTCGATAAAAAGGACTTATATCATGGCTTAAACGGGGTAAAAACCATGATATATCACTACTCTATCAGCAGCAACCACATTCCCATTAGGCAGACCCACCCAACACGGTGAGATTGGATGCACATCGAACATGTCCCTCAATGTACCTGTCATATGGTGCGATGCACCACTATCAATAATCCACTCATTTGTATAGTTGTTATTTCCCACACCATTTGATGTCTCGAATCTCAACTCAAGAAGTCGAACCAGCTTATGCCATTGATCTTCCTTAAGGCCTGTCACAGCATGTGCAGCCATGGTATCGATCGACACCTTGAGATTGTCTAAGGGTATCGATTGATACTCGCTCGTCTTTGCAGATTCACAATCAACACCTCCAAATCGTTTGTACTTCTTCAACCACCAATCTGGATAGCCATTTATCTGATAACATGATCTCACATCATGACTATACTTCGAACAATGAGAACACATTATACCTCGATTATGAAATCTCATTCTTCCTTGAAATCAGATAGATCTCGATAGTTTGTCGACCGATTAAATGTCCCCAAGCCCTTATGGCTCTGATACCATGTAAGAATCAGAAGAACTCTATGAAATTCTGTATATTTCTGATTAGGGTTTTACAAAGGAGGCAATTATCTATTTATACAAAGGTAAAATATCATAACTATATAAGGCCCAATAAATATATACCCAATAAGTATATGTCTCTTAATAATCGTGGTTTCTTCTTTTTTATTCATTAACTAGGATTTAACCCGCGCTAATTATAGCGCGGAGTAATTTTTTTTAAAGAACTTGTTTTGAAATTTAATAAAATTACTTTTATCTGAATTTTAAAATATAGCTAATTAATGATTATAGATAAATGTGTCAATTTGTAATAATTTGTCTATTTAACCCGTTTTGCAGTGAACTAAAATATTATTCGGGTTAACTTGCAAAAAAACTTATAATCTTGAAAACATAACTATAATATGCACTGTTTTTTTTTTTTTTTGATAAGTATTTGAATATCATTAAGAAATGAGAAGGTTTGTAAATATTACAAAGCAGCTAAACAAAGTAGAGTTTTCCTTGCCAAAAAAAGATAAAAAACAAGGAGAAGTCTAAGTTTTACGGGAAAAGGGAAAGAATCTAAGCATTGGTGAGCCAAGTTTGCATTAGCTCAGCAAAAGCTTTACGCTTCCGTTTGGCCAGGATTGCATCGCGGATTAGACGATCAGTTGCTTTGAAGATCACCTGAGTAGAGGAGAGTGAGTTGTTGAAGAGGCGGTTGTTTCTTTCCCTCCATATAGCGTAAATGATGGCTTGAGAAACCAGCCGCCGGAGCGTCTTTGGGCAGATTGTGTCCTTGAGATCCAACCAAGCAGAAAAAGCAGTCCATGTATGGAATGCAAAGGCACGGTAGCCCAGCCTGTTTAAAACCATATGCCACAGTTCTTCACTCATTGCACACCTAAGAAATAGATGGTCTCTATTCTCATCGAATCTATCGCAGAGAACACAAATTGTGTTGATGTTCATTCCCCAATGAGCAAGACGATCTTTTGTGGGCAATCTATTTTGGTGAGTCACCCACAGAGTAAAAGCATACCTCGGAATAGCTCCTTTGAACCACACACTTTTTGTCCATGCTTGAGGTGGTTTTCTCGGTCTCAAACTTTCCCAAGTGTGCTTAGTAGAGAAAGAGGAGAGATCCACCTCATTGACTGACCAAAAGAACTCATCCTCATATGGAGAGAGAGATGGATTGGCTACCGTGGTTAGATGGATATGAAGATTTTCTGCAGCTATTGATCGAGCTCCTCTAAGTCTCCATCCATTTGAAGTGCATGCAGAAGCAACAGTGGAATGCAACGGTATCATTAGATCTCTCGGACCAGATTGCCCAAGGTGGTTTATAAGAGGTCCTAGAGGAGTCCAGTGATCCATCCAGAAGCTGGTGCGCTCTCCGTTTCCAACACGGGATCTTAGAAACCGTCTTGCTAAGGGTCTGAGAGCAAGAAGGGATTTCCACGTCCATGAGGATTGCTTGTGTTCGTCTATTGACCAGAAGTTCTCACCCTTTATCCTATAGGCTTTCACCCATTTGACCCAAAGCGAGTTTCCATTTGCATAGAGAAGCCAAATCAGTTTGAGACATAGAGTTTTGTTCAAAATCTGGAAATCGCGCAGTCCCAGGCCCCCTTCCTCTTTAGGCAAACAGACATTTTCCCAAGAAACTTTGGCTGTACTTTTTTTGTTGATGTCTCCACTCCATAAGAATCGAGAACAGAGGCTCTGAATTTTCTTTAGGCAGGCTTTAGGGAGCATGAAAGTTGATATCCAGAAGTTTACCGTTCCGTAAATGACCGAGGCAATCAGTTGCTTCCTTCCCGCAAAAGATAGAGCCCGAGAGCTCCAAGAGGAGAAACGAGCTGAGATCTTGTCAATGAGAGGTCTATAGTCTGAGAGTTTTAGTTTCCTGTGCATCAGAGGCAAGCCCAAGTAACGCACCGGCATTGAACCGAAGTTGAAACCGAGAGTAGCGATGTCATTTGTTTCATCCTGATTCATGCCTGCCGTGTATAGCTCTGTCTTGGACCTGTTCATAGACAGACCTGACCATTGGGAGAAAGACTCGAGAGTGGCAGCAATATTCTCAAGAGACTCTTTTCCGCCATCAAAGAAAACCATGATATCGTCTGCAAAGGACAGGTGAGAGATTTGGGGGTTGGTTGCATTTGGGTGCTGACCAATGGAACCGTTGTTGTACTTCGTATTAAGCATTTGAGAGAAGACTTCCATGACCAGAACGAAGAGGTAAGGAGATAAAGGGTCTCCTTGCCTTAATCCCTTGGTTCCCTTGAAATAACCACAAAGCTCTCCATTGATGGCAATGGAAAATCTGGTTGTTGTTAGACACAGTCGGATTAGCGAAATGAACTGAGACGGAAAGTTCAGAGCTTCAAGCGTATTAATCACAAAGTCCCAATTAACAGTATCAAAAGCTTTTTGAAGATCAACCTTAAGCATGGACCTCTTTGATATTGATTTCCAGTTGTATCCTTGGACTAATTCAGTGGCAAGGAGCACATTTTCAGCTAACAGACGACCATGAATAAAAGCAGACTGCGAGTTTGAGATTAAATCTGGAAGAATCGATTGCAGTCTGTTTGCGAGCAGTTTAGAGATCACTTTGTACAGAGAGTTGCAGCAAGCAATGGGCCTGAAATCTTTGATTTTAGTTGCATTTGTCTTCTTCGGAATCAGAGTAAGGATTGTTGAGTTCCACTGCTGGAGAATGTGGCCAGAACAGAAAAATTCTCTTACTGCAGCTATCATGTCTTTACCGACCGCAGCCCAGTGGGCGGTGAAGAACTCTGAAGGATACCCGTCTGGACCCGGAGCTTTGTTTTTTGGGAGGGCAAAGAAAGCCTTTTGAATGTCCAAATCAGAGAAGGGGGCTGAGAGGGATGCCACTACGTCGGGAGAGCATCTATACGATACCAAAGCTGCAATTTCCTCCGGGGAGGATGTTGTAGGAGCTGCAGAACCACCAAGGAGAGCATGATAATAACTCACAGCATGCTCTTTTATTTCATCAAGAGAATCAATCATAGAATCATCTTCATCAATAAAGAAAAGGATTTGATTTTGAGACTGTCTTGATTTTGTTGCCCGATGGTAGAAGATAGAATTTGAGTCACCAAGATCCAGCCATTGAACTCGAGATCTCTGCAGGAGGAAAGATTCCTCGGCCTTAGCAAGGGAAAGCCATTTGCAGTGGGCTTCTCTTTCAAGTTGAGCAGTCAATTGAGATGGCGCTGCGAGATGAGATTGTTGACAATCCAGGAGGAGGGAAAAAGCTTCAGCAACTCTTTTTTCAAGATTAGAGAAGTTCAGCCTGCTAAAATTCCTGATCACACTCTTCAGCTCCTTTAGTTTCTTGGAAACACATAGCATTTTGGTACCATCAAAAGAGAGGGAGCTCCAGCAGGATTTAATCAGTTCTGCAAAGTCTGGATGTTGATTCAGAAGAACAAAGAACTTAAAGGGTCGTTTCTGTTTTGGCTTTTGAGTGTCGAGGAAAACACAACAAGGGCTATGGTCAGAGATGCCAGGTTCTCCAAAAACAGCAAGAGATTCAGGAAAAGTAAGCATCCAAGCATCATTTACCAGAACTCTATCAAGTTTCTTTGCCACATTTCCAGAGATATGGTTGTTTGACCATGTAAAGGTGTTCCCGCAGAAAGGAAGATCAAATAGAGTACAGCGGTCAAGACAATCCCTGAAATCACGCATACCTCTTTGGGAAGTGAACTGGTCAGCAGTGGAGTGTTCTGAGGGGTTGGTTATCTCATTAAAGTCGCCTAAGATAGTCCACGGGGTGCCTGAGAGGAGAGAAGAGCAAGACAATGCTTCCAACTCAGACCAAAGGGATTGTCTTAATTTCCTGAAGTTTGATCCATACACCAGGGAGACAGCAAATTCAACTGGCACAAAAGGAAGTTTTACTAGGCAGGTGATCATCTGGAGAGATTTTGCCAATACCTTGACACGAACCGAAGGGTGCCAAAGAAGCCAGATCTTTCCCAAATCCGAATAATCGTAGTTACTTTCCAAAAACCAACCTGGTAGGGCTCGTGATACTATAGACGAGGCCTTTCCCGGGCTTACATGGGTCTCCACGAGACCTCCAAAAACAGGTTTGTTTAGCTTCAACCATTTCTTAAAACCTCTCCGCTTTACAGAATCATTAAACCCTCTTATATTCCAGCAAAAAATATCCATAAAAGGGGTTAAGATTAGAGGTTTAAGGGGCCTCTAGCCCTACTCCGGGTATTAACTTGCTTCCTCAGCTTTTTATTTACAACTTGAATGAACTTGTCATTCTCTTCATCCGGGTTGTCGTCATCACCTGACATGCCCTCTGAGTCTGAATCCGACTCCTTCTCGGAAGAGCTTGGATGCGTTGGTGAGGAGTATGAATTTTTCCTGAGGTCAACACATAATCCTACCTTTGACAGGTCATGAGTATTAGTCTGTGAGTAGACTTGAGCAACAGCTTTGCCTGTTGGGAATCCATATGCACTATTAATGACTCTAGTTTTTGTGATTAGTCTACGAACTCTTAAATAAAATATAGTTTTCTTGTGTTTAACTTATTATAAAATTAGTAAAATGTTTTTGAGCTTTTGTTTTGATATATATTCAAATAAAATTTAATAAATTATAATAAAAAATTTAGCAAGATCTTGAATATATATATTTTTCTTTGAATTTATTTGTAATAGCAAGATTTTGACTATGAATTGATTATTATTTTAAAATATATAATATTAAATAATAAATAACTTCTTTAATGCAAAATATATACTTTCCATATTCTAATCAATAATTTTAAAAGACTATTATATCATTTCCTATTTCAATTATTCTTTGTTATTTATAATGGTATTTCATGTAATAATTTACAAAACAAAATTTATTTTTAAAAATATCTTCTTAAATAATATTATAGAGATTCTTGCTCGTTCTCTCCGCCTTCTTTCAGGGTTTTCTTTTCTCCCCTTATATAGAGAATACCTTATGCTTATCCCCTCGATCTGATCACAGTCGGAATTAATTATTATATATTCTTTTGGAATTTATCTATTCTGAATATGTCAAAACGATAAATTTCCTCGAATCTCGAAAATATTTATCTCTTCTTTCTTATAATTTTATTTTATTTTTTCCAAATACTTACGCTTGAAAATAACTATCAAGAATAATTTTGACACGCGATAAAATTATCCCAACAATGTCAATGTTTTTTTGTAATAGGCTAGGATTCAATATGTGTTAGCTATATAGTGTATGATAATTTTTTAAAAAAAATTGTTTTAAAATTTAAGAAAAAATCAATTTGTACCCCCGGTTTAGCTGTGAACCGGTACATGTACTTAGGCTGTTGACAACAAAAAAAAAAAAAAAAAAAAAAAAAAA
>PKML01043497.1:439436-482880 GCA_002933935.1 Eutrema yunnanense | reverse complement strand
ATATTCAAATAAAATATAATAATCATAGTGAAAAATATTGCAAGATCTCGAATATATTTTCTTTGAATATGTATTGATTGATTATTATTTAATAATATCATAATTATTATTTAATAATATCATAATAATTAAAAAAACTAAATAATAAATATCATCTTTAATGGAAAATAAATATTTTTATATTCTCATCAATAATTTTAAAAAATAATTATATCATTTCCTATTTCAATTATCTTTTCTTATTTATAATAATATAATATATAATAACTTATAAAATAAAATTTATTTTTTAACATAACTTTTTAAATAATAATATAGAGATTTAAAGACATCGTCTGACACCTTTCATTTGTTTCGTCCTCGAACTTGCTCGTCACCCGAAATATCTTGGTAAGCACTATATTGCTTCACCAGAAAATCGTGGACACTCATTTTCACTGACTTTGATTAGAGAAGGGGTTGGCGTTAATTATTTTCTTACAGATTAGACAAATTATTTTGGACGCTTTGGAGTGCTTGAGGTTCCATCTTTGTTGTTGTTAAACGATCCTACGATGCTCTTAAGCTTAGAGAAAAATTTACCATCCTATTTGACCAGATGGTCATTGACTTAATCGGATTAGGTGTTTACTATTTATTCATGGGAAATTGTTCATTAGCTACACGAACTATACGAGAATGTATGACTATACATCCGAACTAAAATAATGTGTTGATAACTACATCATCTATTGATATAACATCGACACACATCCGAACTAACATGAGTCATGTGCCCAACACCATGACCATCACTTTATTTGCTTTTCCGGTGTACGGGTCGACGGACTCCGGCGCTGATCCGCATTAACTCATTAAATCCGACTCAAATTAAATAAAAACTTTAAAATGAAAACATAAAAAAAAATGACCTCATGAGCTTCTTCTTCCTCGTCAATTCTGATTTACAGATAGGATTTTGATTCAGTATGTTCTCTCAATTTCATAGAATTCGATTCTTCCGTTCATTTAATTTCTGAGTATTGATGAACATCAAAATAGTGGGTGGTTATTATATATTCTGGGTGATAGGCGAATTAAGAGACTCGGTGGGTGGTTATTATATATTCTGGGTGACGCAAATAGTGGGTGGTTCCCAAAATCGTTTGTTAATTTGGGTGATAGGCGAATTAAGAAAATCCAATCCAAGCGAACCGCCATGAGCCATTTCCGTCACTCACAATCATCTCTCGAACTCTCTTCTTCTCTTTCTCTCCGTCCCAGAAACTTTCTGGTTTAAATTTTCCTAAAATCTATACGAATTTCTTGGACGAATCGATCTGAAATCTCTTAACTAAAGGTGTACTCGTCCTCCTCTTCTTCCAATTTTCTTTGATTTCCATCGGCGATGCATCTCTTAACCACCACCATACCCACTACATCTACATTCATGCTTCGCCGTAGCTCCTACAGCGTTGGTGTGTTTCACAGGAAGCGTACTCGTTTTAGACGACAGAGTCGGAGCTTGGGTCTAGAGAAACCACTGAACTCTTTTTTTCCTTTTGCGTATATGGAGCAAAAAGTAATGATCTGATCTTTGGGAAACCGTTTGAGATGTATTGTGGAACTGGTGGTTGTGGTGCTGATGCAGTAGTTGTTTCCGGTGAGAATTGATCGGAGCTTGGTGAAATTTTCGGTGAGAATTGATCGGAGCTTTCTCAAAACTTTCGCTTTGGACCCTCATTGAAAGCGAAACATTTTGCTTATCCCTCTTGAAATCGATGGTGGTCTTCTTCGCCGGAGAAGATGAATTTAATGAGTCAACGCCAGAGTCAGTCGACCAGTACATCGGAAAAGTAAAGAAAGTGATGGTCATGGTGTTGGGCACATGACTTATGTTAGTTCGGATGTGTTTTTATGCTATATCAATAGATGATGTAGTTATCAACACATTGTTTTGTTCGGATGTGTAGTCATGTATTCTCGTATAATTCGTGTAACTAACGAACAATTTTCCTTTATTCATTCTCTTAATTATTAATTAATAGTTTTGTGGTTGTATATAGTTTTTTTGTTTGTTGGTTAAAGTGGTTATATAGTTGAATTTTCGTAATAAGATAGTTAAGATTCCTAAATGTTATCTTAAGGTTATAGACTACACTGAAAAAACCAATAATATTTTTTTGATAAATAAAAGAGAACCAATCATTCCCTAATCGTCAAACGATTGAATCATTGAATTGGGATTCCAATTATTGATCAATTGAAAATAATTAGGCTTAAAACAGCCAAATTAGCAAATATAAATATCCTCTTTCTTCAATTTTCCATTACCTTTCCTTTGCACGAATAACTTTTTTTTGTTTATCCCACATCGTTAAATTTCTTCATATAAGCTAAATTCACAATCCTACTGAAAACAAATATATGTTTCTTTTGTATCCGCCATAATTTAATTTTTAAACACGAACAAAAACTAAATTTTAAACCTATTAACTAAACTCTAAATTCTGTAAAAAAAATAGTTTATTATATGTTGGGGATAAATAATTCCTCATGAGATTGGCGAATCATAAGGTGATATATGTAGGGCTGGACAAAAAATCTGGATCCGAAAATCCAAACCGGTACCGAACCGAAAATATCCGAACCGAAAAGATTTTGGATCCATCCAAATCCCCGAACGGATCCTAAATTTCTATACCCGAAGAATCGAACCCGAACCAGTACCGAACCGAGAACCGAATGGGTACCTGAAATACCCCAAGTGTAATTATATACCCAAATATATTAATTATATTTAGACTTGATATAACCTAAATACCCAAAATTACAACAATAAATCCGAATATATTAATTATGTTTTGGGTATTTCAGATATTTTAGGTATATTTTCGATATTATGGATATATCGAATAGACATATTTTGTTTTTTTCTTGATTTTTCGGATATTTTGGATACTTTTGGTTTGAAAGTATATTGATTTTATTGAAAAGAATATTCATGTTTTTGTGTTTTGTCTCGGATTTCGGGTTCTTCGGGTTTTTCGGGTATTGTGGATACTTTTGGATCTGGATCCGAACCATATCTGAAAAATTTCAGATCTTATAGAAAATACCCTAACCGATCTGAACTCGAACCAAATCCGATCCGAATTTTTAAAATACCCGATCGATACCTAAATCTCTAAACCCGAAATACCTGATCTGAAGATCCAAATGTCCACCCCTAATTATAGTTAGGTATGAAGGTTTGTAAGTATATAAAAATGAGTAATCAAAGTATAATACACCGTATAATAAAAAAATACAAAAATATAGATTATCCAATAATAAATAAATAAAATTCTAGATGTATTTTGAGTGGATATGGATAATATATAGTTACCAAGTAGACTTTCACAAGTCAAGAAGATTTTTCGTTTCTTCTTAATAAAGGTTTCCTTCTTCTAGGAGGATTTATAATGCACGAACCAGAAGAAAAACGCGTGAGGGATTAATAAATCTATTAGAGATTTAAATAAAATTAATGAATACTTTTAAACTTCAAAATTGAGTAGGAAAAGGAAATCACCAAGAACATTCCTTTTCTTATAACCAAACGACTAATTTCCTTTTTTCCGAGTCTCCTAAGTGTTACGCGTGACGCAAATTGTAATTTCCTTTTTTCTTTCCACCTCATATTCCCACTTAATTACAAGAATACCACCACTTTCACTTACTTACGCAGCAAGTCACTATGGGTATTTCTGCCAATTACTTCTTGACTCACCCAACCCTCGTTCCCCTATAAATACCAACCATCACAAGTCACACAAATTAAAACTCAAACCGTAGAAAAAAAAACACAAAACCCTAGAAGTTGAGCCAGTCGAGTCATCAACAATCAAGTAACGACCATGGTTGCAAGAAGTGAGAATCTTGATCGGACGGTGAAAGATACGCCGGAGAATAGTAAGAATCTTGATCGGACGGTGCAAGATACGGCGGCGAATTGTCTGATGCTGTTATCGAGAGTTGGAGAATGCGGCGGAGAGAAACGCGTTTTCCGATGCAAGACTTGTATGAAAGAGTTCTCATCGTTCCAAGCTTTGGGAGGCCATCGCGCAAGCCACGGGAAGCCTACTAATTACACTAGCAGCGACGAACAGTCGTCGTCACTTTCTTCGGGATCCGTGACCAAGAAGACCAAGAAGACGACGTCGTCGCATACTTGTCCGATTTGTGGCGTTGAGTTTCCTATAGGACAGGCTCTTGGTGGTCACATGAGGAAGCATAGGAATGAGAAAGAAGGCGGCGCGTTGGTTACACGCTCTTTTTTGCCGGAGGCGACGACGGTTACGACACTGATGAAGAAGTCGAGTAGTGGGAAGAGAGTGGCGTGTTTTGATTTGGGATTGGATTCGATGGAAAGTATGATCAATTTGAAGTTGGAGTTGGGAAGAACGATTTATTAAAAAAAAAAAAATTCTATACTATATTTTGAATATAATACTATTCGTTGTATTTTTAGTTTTATAGATTAGCATCTTGCATAAACTCTTATATAGCTTTATAGTCTTTATTGATTTACTATCGGAGATTTCTTTTCTTGTTCGCTCAAATTTTGTTTTTTTTTTTGTTTTTATTTTATGGTTTTAGGTTAAAATCCTTGAAGGTTTTGCAGTAGGTTTAAGTATAGTGTTGAATCTACAAAATAATTAGTGTGGCCACTTTAGTTGTTATGGTTACTGTGGTGCAACTAAATATGAGAAGTTTCATGAACACCAGATATGAAGAATCTTACACAAAAGATATTTGTATGTGAGTAAATCAATAGAAAGCTATTTCTCAACTAAATTGTTTGATGGAATCAAAAGCATGAAAGCATAATAAATAATGACATAGGTATGGTGAGCACTCAGTTTAGTTATTGGTGAAATTAGCTAAAATATGATAATTAAGTTTGATGATCACTGCATTAAAGAAAGCTCACACAAATTAATTCCATGTTTTATTTTCTGACCAAAATACAATCATATCATATGTTTCTCGATGAGTATACCAATGGAAGGCTATCGCTCAATCAAAGAATCTACAATTTAATTAAATAGTCAGGTAAGATGCTTATAGAATCAAAATGCCATATATTTAATTATATATCAAGTCTTAATTATATTGATATTATGCTACATGCTTGTGTATTGGGAGATGAATATGAGAGATGTTGTGGATAAAAAACAAAGAGAGATAAGTGTGTTAGTGTGTACTAAGAAGGAACCGCGTGGAATTGCATCACACATCACCCTCTCCTTTTCTTATTTTCTTATGTTTTTGCCTCCAAACGTTTCTCTCTAGTTTCCATACAACCACTATTTTCACACTTTTTTTTTAATTTATTCCAATTAATTCCATCATCGAATATCGTAAACTTGATCAGTTTAAGTTGAAGATCTCCCAAAAAAAATCCACGTAAACAGATGAGATATATGATTCCTAAACTAGTTTTCAGAATCTAACATAATCGCATTGAAACAAAAAAAAAAAATCAAACCTTGATCCGTAACATTCATGATAAACTCAGCAATCACTAGATAATTACCATGAATTGAATAACTATTTATATTTGATTTAAAAATTCACATAAACAGATGATATATGATGTCCAATTTTTTTTTGTTTTTTTGGAATATGTAGCTAGTGAATGATATTAATTTTAATCGGTCATCTAGAGATATAAACATAACAACATATATACAAATAAAATTAACTAGGCATGGGCGTTTGTAACCATACCCGATATATAAACCTGAACCAGACCCGAAGTAGCAGGTTCGGATCGGATACTGATCATCTAAAATACACGAATAGGGCTCGATGCTTAGTATTTTGGATATCGGGTTGAGATCGGATATAACCCGAAATTCGAAGCAAATCCGAACAAATCCGAAGTAAAATCGAAGTTTTTTTTTTATTATTTTGATTAACTCGATCGAGAAAATATGTTTGTGCCGGTTGGATTATGTTGAACTATTTTGGATTTTGATCATATTAATGGGTAAAAATACCCGAATTTACATGAACCCATAGTTACTTCAGTTACAAAATATTCGATGTAACTGGATCCGAAATGTTATTTAGGTAAGGGTGGAATATAATCAGTTTACTAAACCCAAACCGAACCCGATAAGTCCTGAACCGAATCCAACGTCCCGATGGTTTAAAATACCTGAACGGGGCCTCTGAGCCTAAACCCGAAAACCCAAAAAACCTAACCCGAACGGGTACCCAAACGCCCATGGCAAAAAGTAACATTAAAAAAAAAAAAAAAAAAAAAAACCACACACACATATACAAGTCGATCTGAGTTATGTTGATCAATTGCAAATAACAAGACCAAGACGAATGAGAAGTATATAAGAAAACTAGCTAATAATATATGAATATGTGATGAGTAAATGAATTATTAGTTAACGAATAAACAAAATACCAAAACATTGACTATCTAACAACAAAACACAAGTATATGTATATATATATATTTTTAGCCCAAAAATAATAATTTAAAAGGCGGCTTAAAAGTTTCCTTTTTTCCGAGTGATAACTTACGCAGCAAGTCACGATGGGTACTTCCGTCAATTAACAAATCTTTACTCACCCAACCCTCGTTCCCCTATAAATACCAACATCACACAACACACACAAACTAAAACTCAAACGGTCGAAAAACACACAAAAACCCTAGAAGTTAAAGTCAGTCAAATTCAGCTTACGATAACAATCAACCATGGTTGCAAGAAGTGAGAATCTTGATCGGACGTTGCAAGATACGCCAGCGAATAGTGAGAATCTTGATTGGACGGTGGAAGATACGGCGGCGAATTGTCTGATGCTGCTATCGAGAGTTGGAGAATGCGGCGGAGGAGACGGAGAGAAACGCGTTTTCCGGTGCAAGACTTGTATGAAAGAGTTCTCATCGTTCCAATCTTTGGGAGGCCATCGCGCAAGCCACGGGAAGCCAATTAACAGTAACAAAGACAAACAGTCGTCATCGTCCTCACTCTCTTCGGGATCCTTCACCAAGAAGACGCCGTCGCATACTTGTCGGATTTGTGGCCGGGAGTTTCCGATGGGACAGGCTCTTGGTGGTCACATGAGGAAGCATTGGAACGAGAAAGAAGGCGGCGCGTTGGTTACACGCTTTTTTTTGCCGGAGGCGGCGACGGTTACGACTTTGAAGAAATCGAGTAGTGGGAAGAGAGTTGCGTGTTTTGATTTGGGGTCGGATTCGATCAATTTGAAGTTGGAGTTGGGAAGAACGATTAACTGATTTTCTTTTTGTATATTTTCGTATTTTGAATATACTACATGTATTTCCTAGCTATTCCTTGTGTTTCTTTAGTTTTATAGATTAGCTAGCAACTTTATTTTGCATAGAGATTGATATGGCTTTTATTTGACCGATCGATGTGAACATATTTTGATTTACTATCCAAGATTTGTTTTCTTTTTGGTTATAATCCTTCAAGGTTGAGATATGAATGGTTGCAGTTGGTTCAAGTGTTTGAAAACTACAAAAATATGTTTGAGATGTTTCATGATCACACTGGATCGAAGAAGCTAAACACAAAAGACAAACCTAAACGTGTACTGATCATATCAGATGTTTGTATTCGAGTAATTCAATGAAAGAAAAGCTATTGCTTAATCAAATAGACTAGAGGTTAAAATTGCTTAGTGGAATCAAAAGCATAAAAATGTTGTCAACATGAATTGGTAACTTAAATTAAAGAGTAAGCATAGATCGAAAAATCAGCAACAGAAAGAAAAAAAAAATACAAGTTTCGATTAAACCTTCGTACAAATAGGAAAAGGCAATTTTAAAACGAATCAGGAATTTTGGAATAAAAACAAAAATTACAGAAGCACCTCACGACATCTTAGTTTTTTTTTTTTTTTCACTTCACCCCCAAACTTTTGTTCAAACTTAAATCTCTTCACTTTAACAACATTTTTTTAACCTCTTCACCCACAGCATGCAGACTTCTGAGTGGCCTGCCCGGCTCCAGCTGCCTGGTCCGTTTGGCTTATCTTGATCGTCGAAGGCTGCAATTGACGATGATGACATCGCACGAAACAATGCGTTTTAAAGAAAAGTAACAACGCAAGCAGAGATGTTAAAGAGGAAAGAGGTGAGATATGTAACAAACCTCTGCCTTGGAGTCCGTGTCGGAAAGCCTCTGCTTTATGTCCCTCCCAATCGAGAAGAAAACTTCTTCCACGTTTAGGTTTGTCTTGGCACTCTGCAACAAGACCCATCTAGCTTATAGAGATGTGTTCTCTTGAAATTGAAGATTGAGAGAATTGTCAAACTTACTGTTTCAAAGAACTTAATTCCGTACTCATCAGCCAGAGCCTGACCCTTTGCTGTAGGTACAGCCTGAAAATTGTGATCGGACCAAGAAACTATTGTTAGTATCAGTCGTGAATCATCAACTGGGATAAATTCGGGTGTGAGCGTACCCTCTTGCTTTCATCCATATCAGCCTTGTTCCCTACCAAGATCTTGTTAACATTATCTGAAGCATGCTGTTCGATATTACGAATCCAGTTCCTAATGTCTGCAATAACGTCAAGAATCTCGTGTGTAAAAGAAATGATCATTTTGGATACAGAGTTTTATAGAAACTCCATAAGTGAAAAGCTTTTTAAGGAAGGGTGGATTTACTGTTGAATGATGATTCGTCTGTGACATCGTACACCAGCAGAATGCCCATTGCCCCGCGGTAATAAGCTGTCGAAATGCAAAAAGGAAAAAAGTGGAGGTGAGCAGACGACTAGTGTTGAAACAAAGGAACATATCAAATATAAAGTGTCGAAATTGGCCAACAACATCAGCTATACAAAGACCTAGCAAACTAATCAGCCAAACAAAGCAAATCAGTCAAGTGGCATTGCAGAAATACATCCCCTTTTCAAGAAGAGATCATAGCACCCTGTAAGTGGCTAAGAATCTATCTAATTTGATTTATAAGTAGTGATTCAGCAAGAAGCTCTATATGAAAAGATGAACTAACCAGTGGTGATTGTCCGAAACCGTTCTTGACCAGCTGTGTCCCAAATCTGGAGCTTGATACGTTTGCCATCAAGCTCAATCGTTCTTATCTTAAAGTCAATGCTACATCAAGGCGAAAGAGAACAAGACTCTATGAGAGAGACGTCGCGGATTACAAAAAAAAAAGAGAGAAGTTAAACATCCATAGCGAAGAGAACACAAACCCAATGGTGGTAATGAAGCTAGTGGTGAAAGAGCCATCAGAGAAACGTAGAAGAAGGCAACTTTTACCAACACCTGCAAAAATGGAATCGTAAATTTCAGAGATCTCTAAACATAATCTTCTAATCTGTATTGCCGAGCGATTTCATCACGAGAAAACAAAAATTGATCAAAACATCACAGTGAATAGATCGAGTCTCATAGATTCAGGACCTTGTGCTCGGATCCCTAGAAAACATGAAAGATCGAGGAGATTCAGATCACATACCGCTATCTCCAATCAGAAGAAGCTTTATGAGATAATCGTAATCGGCTCTAGCCCTAGCAGGTGGAGCAGCCATCGAATCTAAAGGATTCAAAAAAAAACTCACAGATCAAACCATATATCTTTGTTTCATCGAAAACGAATCGATCAAAAACAAAACAACAGCAGATTCGAATGAATCGGCTACGCGAAAGAAGAAGAAGAAGATACCAGATGAAATGACGCAAAGGAGAAACCGAGGTAATCGGAGAGAAGGATATGGCGGACGGCTAAAATGCGCCAGTCCCGATTTAGCTTCCTCTCTCTTCTGGATTTTTCCCCGCTTCTTCTATTTTATTTACTTCTTCTTCTTCTCTTCTGCTTCGCGTGCACGATAAGGATACCCGGCGCACGTTAGCAACTGGAACCGGAGAGGAGTGCGCACAGAAAGAGAGAAGGATTCTTCTTTTCTGGAGGGCCTTAAAGGCACGAAGCCTTATGGGCCTTTTATTAATTACTTAAATCCAAATCAGCTAGCTGGACCAACTTGGCTTTATTTATTCTCAATGCTTCCCCGTTATGCCACGTGTTATTTCTTCTGTGGCTAGCCATTTAGAGTGATGAGCTGGCATCCCAAAATCATCTTTGAATACAATGAATGATATTGGAAGTTGTCAAAGTACGTGGCCAAAACCATCATAATAGTAGGAAGAAAAAAATGGAGATAGGAGTGAAAGAGGAGAATTAATGATTCATATACTTTTTTGAATAAAATGTACTTCATTTCACAAATTATATCCAACTAGGTGAGTCTCCGTGCTAACGCGCGGATATTTTTATGTAAAAGATTTTTGGTATTTTAAAAATAAAAAAAAAACCGTAACAAATGCATATCTAGAAAGACATCATAACAGCTGAATAATTAATATTTCGATTACTACTACGAAATCGTAACCCAATATATATATCAATTAAGACAAATACATACGCTCCTACTATAAATCATGCAACATATGCTTATCCAAAGATATTTAAACCACAATATGAACACATGTGTTGCAATAAAACACAAGAGGTTGCAGCGAGAGCGTACAATGAATAGTTTGAGTAGCCATGAAACGAGCCGCCAGCATCTGAATCTTTACCATTCCCAGAACTGATAGACCATCATCAACGCCTAGCTCACCAATACCACCCATCATAATAGAGCACTTGCCAACATCGGATACATGTAACCTCCTCCGACTGCTGCTCCTAAAGCTGGATTCCCCAACATTCCGGTTACATAAACCGGATGGTATTGGTTCCCTAGCATGAACGGCGATGCAGCCATTCCGCCATCGGTAAATACATGTTGCCCTTGCGCTTGATGTTGCTGGGGCTGACCCTGATTAGCCATCGAACCTAAACTCATCTTCACCGGACCCGCTTGGTAATGCCCATTTCCCGAGGATGCATGCCCCCATTGAAGCAAGCTGGTATGTCGTCGTTCGATTAAGAATCCTCTTCTTCGGCTCCTTAAGCACCTCTCTTGTTCCTTTCCTCGTCTGAAACCTTTAATCTTGCCCCTTGTAATTCAGGAGATTGAATCCGCGATCATTACTATTCCAAAACGAATCATCGTTGGAAGAGCCTTGTTTATATGTTATATATATTTTTTAATTTGTGTTTAGTAAAATATAATTAAAAAAATTAGTTTAACGAATACAACCTAATTCGAGATAGATGGCATTTGATGAATTTGTTTTATTACTGTATAATTAATTTGTGTTCTCCAATTTTCTTTATTATTAAACTAAAATAAATATAAAATAAAACAATGAGTTTATAATATTGTGATGAGCCCATGTGTGTTTACAAATAAAACAGTTTGACTTTCATCTTCTTGTAATCTATTTGCCTTCTTTTATAGGGTTTGCATCTGTCTCCCCCAAATTTCGAAATCACTCACTATGTAGTATCACCATGTTCTGGTGCGGCCATTGATTCATATAATTCTTTATCACCATCAAAGAGTCTTATGGCATAACAACTTCTTTGAAATTTTTTTGCGTAACACTTCTAACGGTTCAAATAACTTCATAGCTCATATAATTTCTTTTGTGATTTATCATCATTCGTAGATAATTTAGCTCACATGCTAATGAATGAATGTTAAATGTCTTATCGATGCTCTTTCCTTTTAGTCGTGTTTTTTATCATAGAAAAATATTTTATATGTTAGACTGTTTGCATGCCAAAAAGTAGCCAAATTTACTTCTTATGCAGCCATAAGATAAAATCTATAAATAACATAATTAAAAAAATCGACACTTATTTAAAATAACAATTTAACATAACTTTGAATTTAGATAGAATTTGTTATATATATGAATTGAATATCAACCATTGAGTGTCTATTTATATTTGTTTTCTTTATATATATTAAATGTTTTAAGTTAATTTTGTCTTCTCGTTTTTCGTAGATATATTTTAGATATATAAATAGCATGAATTTAGACTTGTTTTAGTTGTTTGTTTTTACTTTAAAATACAATGAATTTGACAAGAATTGTGTTAAAGACGTAATTATTGTAAATAAGTTCTTTAACAAAAAATTATTGTTAGTAAGTTGAAATTTTTTTTATATATTTGTAAATTAAATAGAAGTTGGAAGGTTTTTAAAGTTATTATGGTTTTTTAATCTTGAATTTATTGAGAAATAAAAAATAAAAAAAATTTGACCAATGAAGGGGGGACAAGTGTCAAAGCTGAAGAGCACCCCTTCTCTCTTTATAAGGTAGATTAGTACCCGCATATATATGGGTTTATAATTTAGTATTTTATAATCCGTGTTAAAAAAAATTAAAAACAAAAAAATAGAAAAAAAAATTAGATCACCTACAAAAATAAATAATATAAAAATATATTCAATTAACAAAAAAATTGATGAAACAGATGCAATAAATTTGGCTGGATAAATTTATATTTATATTTTTCTTTTTTATTAACTTTGGCTGGATAAATTTATATTTATATTTTTCTTTTTTGTTTAGTAATTTTATTTTTTAAGGTTAGGTTTCGATTATAAACTTATTATTCTATTGTTAATATATTGTGTCAAAAACTAATTGAAACAAAAAAATTGGAATTTTTTTTTTTGGAATTTTTTTTACACATATCAGAATTTGATCGATTAACTTGACACGTGTCACGATCAGATGAGTTAACAACTTTGAAACATTCAGCTTTATATAATAAGATACCTTAACATAATTTGATGTTTTAGACTTTTAGTCTTTAGAAAGTTTCGAAGCTTTCTTTGAGAGTTATTCACTTCTTTTTTTCGTTAAAATTGTCAGTGTTTTTTTAGGGAAATACCAATGGATAGCGTTTAATAATTTTAAAATTAGTTTTTTTTGTTTGGTCAACTATTCATCAATACTATTGCCAAATGAAATGACAATTTGGGCCATGTGCAAATTTTTTTGACAATAACATGCATTGCATTCTCATCCATAAACGGTTAATTGTTATATGCATATTTGTTATTCTAATATATGTATTATCGTGATACGTATATTATCTAATAACAATAACAACAATAACATAGTTATCTATGATTACGACGAACATTTAAGCCAAATCTATATGTTTTCAGTTTTGGGTTCATAGTTTAGGTATTAAGGTTTGGGGGTTTATAGATTATTTTTTAGGGTTTAGGGTTTTTGGTTAAGGGTTTAGAGGTTATGGTAAATGGTTTAGGGTTTAGTGAATAACATGAATAACATGGTTATATGTGATTACAAACATTTAAACCAAATCTATATGTTTTCAGTTTTGGATTCATAGTTTAGGTAATAAGGTTTGGGGGTTTAGGGTTTATTTTTTAGGGTTTAGGATTTTTGGTTAATGGTTTAGGGTTTAGATGAACATGATAATTTATGATATGATATGATTAATTGGGTTAACATGACAATTTCATATTCTGTGTTGGTTATCGAGATATTACAAGTATCAGATATTATTGTTATCACGTTATATGTATCGGATATTATTGTTAGGACGGTAATATTTCATAGTTATTGGATAACCATAAACTTATCGAGATATCATATTAGTTAACATGTTCATCAAATAGTTATTGGACAGTTTTACGTTTTTGTGGTGAATGGTATCAATAATATTTTGTATAATTATCTAAAATGTAAAGGATATTTTTGAATTTTTTTTCTTTCCTAATATCTAATTTTAAGTTATCCATAACTAAAAATGAATTTTAAAGTTATTAAAGGCTATCTATTAAATTCACATTTTTTTTTAGTTTAAAAGAGATATTCAGCTAATGTTAACTTTGACGACTCCAGTTGAATGAGGAAATTTCATACTCCCTCCGTTCCACTAAGATGTATGTTTTACCATTTTCACACATTTTAAGAAATAATTAACAATACCAGTTTTAACCTCACAATAATATTATTATTACTAAATGAACTTGAAAAAAAAAACAAAAAGGCAAAACTTTAATAAGGGTAAAATAGGTAAATGACCATAAATTTTACATTGAAAACACAAAAACTGTATCTTTATGAAACAAATTATTTTTCTAAAACATATATCTTAGTGGAACGGAGGGAGTATTATCGGGGGTGTTTTTTTCTTTCTTCCGGTTTTGAGAAATATTGGAAGTTTCCAAAGCTCATGTTTTTACTTCGACATTCTCTTTACACATGAAAGGCATAGAAACGTAGAAATTTCTTATTCTAGATCATAAAGATGGAATATCTACAACTTTTCTATTTTATTTTTAATAGTCAACTCGAAAATTGTAGTTTGATGAGCTTACAAAATAAAATAAAAAATGTTTTATTTGAAAATTGAGAAAACCGATCAAACGACCAAGAAGATGACTCCAAAATTCCAAATGAGTAAATGCCACATCTAAAGATAAGGCAAAAAGATCGGATCTGCTTCATGCCATTCATGTCTTAAGAACTCAAAAACCGAAATAAATTTGTCTATTTCTCCAAATCTTTAAGCATCTGAGTAACCACATAAAGAACAATTGATGAGTCAAAAAAGAAAAAGAAAAAACTACTACTTTAACAGTGAGGTCAATCGAATTTCCCACTCCGTCTACATAAGGAGAAGCGAAACATAACCCGATAAGACAGATCTTGTGAACCTGCTTCAGTAAAAGAAGCCAAGAACTTTGCCACCGACATTCTTTCTCCTGGCTTCTTCGTGATCCATGATTCCCGCTGAGGTAGTCAGAACAATGTAACCAAACTGCACATAGAGATTTGTTCAATAAGTTGAAACATTGCAAGATGAAGGAAGATACAATTAATCTACGAGTGATGGCACTAACACCTCACTTAACCCTAACAGGAACATCAAAGTAAGCCGGTATCTTTTTTTGGTTTATGTAAAAGAGAAAATAAAAAGGTACTCTCAATGTGAGATCTTTTCTTCTGATTCGAAGCAGTAAAGATTACTTGCACGAGTAAATATTGAAAAGATACGGTTTTGATTTATGCCCGCAACGGAACAAGAACAGCATTAGGCTTGCTGCTCTGATCTCTCAAAGGCATTTTAGTAGTATTTAGTCGAATCTTATGTTCTAGAACATGATTTGATGGGTATTCCAAATTGAAATTGACAACAAAGAAAAGAGAGTAAGGCAATGATATAGTCTCTAGACCAACCTGTCTGGAAGGAAGTAGACGAGCAGTCCAACCTTCAATCTCCTTAACACCAACATCAAAACGAGGACTGATAACTCCACACTTGTTCAGCCTTCCATTTAGCTCAACAACAATCTTACCAGACCTGTGGTCATCGACATACTCAAACTCGCCAATGTAACCTAAAAATCCATGAGAAACAAAAGTGGAACAAGCATCATAACACTCGAAACTATATATGAAACAACAAGAGGTAAGAAAATGGATTCAAGCAAACACTGCAAAAATACGGTACCGTGCTTTTGCATGACAATAAGGAACTTGATGATAACTTTGGAAGAAGGCCTGATCATAACCTGCCTCTTTCCCCTCTTCTCTGCATTGTACATGCTCTTAAGAGCGTCATTGAGGACACTTATTCTCACCATTCTTCAAAATTCAAAACTGCAAATCATAAACAGCAAAATTTGAGATTAATGAATCATAGGCAAACGAAGCTTATTTGACAATTGCAAAAAAAAAAAAGATAAGAAACTTCCGAGCAACAGAGCAAGTAAACATCAATACTAACATTGTAAAAGATTTTCGCACTTTGTATCAAATGATGGATTATACTTTTTCATGTTAATAGAAAGTATATGCTTCCAAGAACAACTTCACCGAAATGAAACGAATTTGATCCTAAACAACATCGAAACACACCATGACAACAACGGTAAGAACATAAACAAAGAATCCGAAACAGAATCTACGAGCTCTAGTCGCATTTTGATCATATAATACGAATTCAAATCCCAGAAATCAAAACTCTATAAACTGAAGAAACATCAAACACCGTACTCCAACAAGTAATACATCAGATCAAAGAAGCCGATTTTTGGTACATCTGAGATTTTCTAACCTGAAGTTGAAGTCGCAGCCGCTCCGACGTTTCTCGTTTTGCCTCGAGCACAGAAAAAAAAAGAGAAGAGCTTCAAGGTGGAACAAAATTAGGGTTTTAGCTTTTATCGCTTCACTTGGAAACTTTATTGTACAGGTTAGATATATGAAACATTAGGCCCATACTACAACCATAATTAAGCCCATTTAGCCCGTTATAGATTTACATCGTCACCGTTTGGCGTTAGCGAAATCTAACGGTTAATAATAAAACACGTAATAATTGATTAAAGGAGAATCAAGTTTTGATGCGCTCTTTTGATTGGCCCAATTTAAAAAAGTCAAAAGATATCTTTGCCGTTCGCTGCATCGACGGATATGGTATAATCTAACGGTAATAATAGCTTCCACGTCATCGATCCTCGTGAAGCATGAACAAGCCAATAGGTATCTTATTGATTGCCGTATATATATATCAGTTGCTGAATATTTCGATTTCCAAACTCACTTGCTCTCACGATTTCATCCTTTGAAACTTTTTATTTCTTGTGAGAATGGCACCAAAGGGAGAGAAGAAGCCGGCGGAGAAGAAACCAGTGGAGGAGAAGAAGGCTGAGAAAGCCCCGGCGGAGAAGAAACCCAAGGCCGGAAAGAAGCTTCCAAAAGAAGCCGGAGCAGGCGGCGACAAGAAAAAGAAGATGAAGAAGAAGAGCACTGAGACGTACAAGATCTATATCTTCAAGGTGCTTAAGCACCATCCCGATATCGGAATCTCCGGAAAAGCCATGGGAATCATGAACAGCTTCATCAATGATATCTTTGAGAAACTCGCTCAGGAGTCGTCTAAACTCGCTAGGTACAACAAGAAGCCTACGATCACTTCACGGGAGATTCAGACTGCTGTAAGACTCGTTCTTCCCGGAGAGCTCGCGAAACACGCCGTCTCCGAGGGAACCAAAGCCGTAACGAAATTCACCAGTTCGTGATTTGGGGAAAGAGTTGTACAATTAGGGTTTTAGATTTTATGGTTGCTTTTATGTATTTCGATGTAATCCAATCTCTCTACGAAATCTATTGAAATTTTATCTTCCCTACGATTATCGAATTAGTTTCTCGTTTCTTTCTTGCGAAACTTTGAAAAACGTCGTCGTTTCGCTAGAGATTATAACCTAGAAAAGTTTCGCCTTTTCTGAATCAGTTTTGTCTTACTGTTAAAGATGGCTAAGAGATTCTCAACTCAACTCTTCGTAAGCAGTAAGATAATCAGATAGATGATTATCTCCGATTAGATCCATCCTCCGATTACATTTTTCTCTTATTTTTCTTGTGCAGGGTTATCTGCTTACACCACAGATCGATCTCTGAGGCAGCTTTTCTCTCCTTTTGGTCAAATTAAAGACGGTACCAGACATGAAACTCGCATATGTTTTGAAGGATCGATTTTTCTGTTCCTGAACTAATTTTGTGTTGTGGTTTTTGATTTAGCTCGGCTTATAAGAGACCAAGAAACGCAGAGACCCAAAGGTTTCGGCTTCGTCACCTTCGAGTCTGAGGATGATGCCCGAAAGGCGTTGAAAAGCTTGGATGGGAGGGTGAGGAAAAATCCAATTTTTAATTTTTTTTTGATAACTCGGGTAATCCGGGTCAACGGAATCCGCAAACGCCGAGCTTGACATCAGCTTCGCAGCTTGAACCCGGGAAGTCTGCCAAATCCCACTACCCCAGACCGGTAGCTGGGTTTCCAATTTTTAATTTCTCCATCAACACTTGCCAATTCTTCATACTAAACTTCAATAGGTTTCTGGCTTTGTTCTAATCAATTGCATAATGCCTTGTTCTCTAGTGAATTTACATATCCAAATGTTCCTTTCTTGGCAACATTATTGCCCAAAACATCCTTCCTTAGGACCCTTTTGTGATTCATTAGGGTCTGAAGCTTTTATTGATTTTGGTTTCTTTCATTGTGACTGAGCTTCTTGAGAAATTCGCTGAAGTTGGTTTTGGTTCTTTTTGTTTGCTTGTCTGGTTTCAGATTGTAGATGGTAGACTAATATTTGTTGAAGTTGCCAAGAACGCAGAGGAAGTGACGACGTATATGAACAATAAGCAAGCCGAGGACCGCGGGTAATTTGGTCGCGGACACATACTGTTTAATCATGTAGAACTCTTTACAGAATGTATCTGAGATAATCAGTTCCATGTTCACAGCTCCAAAGCTTGGATGCAATTTTGTGAGAAATGGTTCCAAGTCTTTTTGTTTGTAGAAGACCATGCGTTTCCCTTCTTTGACCGATCTGGGCCTATGAATATTGGGCCTGATTGGGCTTCAACTTTTAAAAGTGGTTAAGGCAGATCACATTACTGGCAAGTCTGGTAGGAAACATGTCGCACAAAGCAAAAAAGTCAGCGTCGTTTTATATTTTTCCACGTGGCAATCTTTGATTGGAAGTACCCAGCTCCTCACCCCTATAATGAAAGTTGAGCGGAAAGTGGAGCCAACCGATCGATGCCGAAAGAGTCATTTGAATTTCGATTTTTTTCAAATGGCGCAAAAATATTCGATGCCAATAAAATATGATATATATATACATATAAGTCTACGTTCTTTTTTTTTTTTTTAGATGGAATATATCCTTTTTGTCTATTTTTAGTGGCCTTTGTTTTTTGATTTTTCTATGTAATTATGTAGTCCCATTACCAAAATATATATTAGCTTCCCATTTTTTCTCACATTCTATACATATGCATTTTTTTGTTGGTCAAAATATGTCTATATATATACATATATTAAAGTATATGTATGAAAAGTCTTTAGCTCTAAAAAGCTATTAGCTTTTGTACATGGACCTTTTTTTGAATCTTAAACTTTTGAAATAAAGTGATAAATTATTATTATTTTTGTATCAAACATTAATAATTTATATTGGAACTTTTGTAGATCAATCAGCATTCAGTTATCTATTGTATAATAATTGACAAAACATTTTCTGTCTAGACTGGTATATATGTATATTCCAAAATTATAAAGAATGACTATGTTCTTCAATTTATTTAGAATGACCATCAATTTTTTTTGTAAACGATCAACAATAAAAAACCTTAAACTTGTGACAAACAAACAAACATAAAAATAGACAAAAACAAAACCTTCAAGAACAAATAAATTTAATATATTTTTTTGTAGAGTTCACCTTAAATATATTTTTATCTCAACCGTCGCTATTTTAGGTCTTTTTGAGAATATATGACGTTGCCTTCCTTAACGGCGGCAAGGAGCGTCGACGCTCCTCGCCGACCTCCTTTGTCCCTCCTTTCTTCTCTCTCCGGCATCCCATATTAGTGGTAAATTTAGCACTCTCCGGTTTAGCTCGATTTAAACCGGAGACCGGATCGAGTCGTCCCGGTCATGATAGTTCGAGACCGAGTGGAAAAGCCCGTGATCGGAGAACCGACCTCAAAGCCCATAAAGGGCCCATCTCGTCACGGACCGAGCCCAAAAAGGGCCCAACTCGTCACAACAAGGACCGGCCTCCGAGATTTACGGATCTCTTCCTGATCTCGGAGGGATTTTCGGGGAAACTTTCCTTTTTCTGAAGGAACTAGGAAAATAAAGTTTTCCCTTTCAAAACCGACTTCAAATCTTATAAATAGGGATACTCGCACTTCATTCGAATTCATTCACAATCTTCACGAGTGATAAGAGGAGATCGAGAGCTTAGATTTACTAGTTCTTATTTCCATTGTTTCCGAGTTAATTTCTCCGATCAAACAATCTTGTACTTTGCCGAGCTCAAATCAATAAAACGAGATTCCGAACATAAGTCTATTGTTTTACCCCTTGTGTGATTTTCACAATCAACATCCCCTACTACAATTTTACTGTTTCTGGCGGTGGGGGCTTTCATCTCTTCTCAAATCTCTTTGTGGGCATCGGCGAGTTGGACTCGAGAGGCTCTGCGCAGTCTCTCTGCCCGAGAGAGGGTGAGGCATCGGCGTCTCCCTCGGTTGGGCTTCTCGGGTCAGGCTCGGGCTAGGTTTTCGTTGGTCTTCGGCGAGACTTGGCGGCGGTTCTCAAGGCGGTGAGGCTCTCCTCTGCTTCTCCACGACGGCTGTCTTCTGGAGTCCTCGAGGACGGGATTCATGCGCCGAATTGGGTGATTCGATGGTGTCTTATGCTTATATTATGCATGGTGTTGTGGCTGCTTTGTTGTCTCCTACAAGAGGTCCCTTCGGCGGAGCGATTCTCGGTGTGGCTTTGGCTGGCGGATGGACTGTGGCGGCCGACAGAGTTCAGATCTATACCGGTGGTTCCGTTTTCCGACGATTTTTTCCGGTGTGGCGGCTTCTCTCCTCTGTGGGTCTGTTTAGGGTTTGACTATGAAATTTGCAAGAGCTTGGGGTTAGTGGTGGTGGTCGGCAAGGTTGCGGGAGCGTTGAGCTTGTTTAGTCAAGTCGTCAGTGGCTTCTTTTCTGAGCCTCATTCGTGTCGGGGATTAGCTTCAGGTGCTACGTGATTTGGTATCGGCATTTGTACGGGAAGTGGCCTCTCTCGTTCTTTTCTCTGGGGCTGCAATCTCTCGGCTCGTTGTTTTTCCCATGCCACCAGTGTGGCTTGGATTTGTTATAAGCTTGCTCTCGAGTTAATTGTTTTTGCAAGTTTCTTGGTGCGGTTGTTTCTGGTGAAGCTGTAGACGCCGTTGATCTAAGGTTTTGAGGGTTGGCTTCGGATAACGGTTGCTCACGGTAACTTTGACGTCTGATCATGTATTGTTTCCGGCTTTGTGATTACGCAGGCTTCCTTTCCTCGCTTGAAATTATCGTTTTCTTGGCTTGTCATCTCTGCTAAATCCTTTTCGGTCATTTGCTTGTTAGTCGTAGTTTGCTGTTTTCTACTCCCTCTGTTTTTTTTATAAGGGGTTTTAGACATTTTGTTTTGTTTTTTTTATAAGAGCTTCTCACATTTCTATGCAAAATTTAATTAATTATACTCATTAGTAGTCTTGGTACTATTATAAAACATTAATACTCCTCTATCTAATTGGATAACTAAATGATGTTATGGTAATGTTTAATATTTCAAGAAAAAAAAAAATTTCTTAATTCTTGTGATTTTAGGGAAAACCCCTTATATAAAAAAACAGAGGGAGTATTAGTTTTTGGTCTTTCCACTTTCTCGTTATCTATGTAACTTTCTGTCAAAATCGAAAATTGGTATCAAATTTAACATTTTATAAAAACAAAAAAAAACATAATTTTTTTTTTGAATATTTTGAGATTTTATATAGAGGAAATTTGATTTAATATCCCAAACATTTTATATATTTTGAAAACTAACCCCTCTTTTAAAATCTTTGAAAACTAACTTTTTTATTAGGTAAAAAAAATTATACCCATCATGAATTTTTGAGAATATATAAATACAATAATTGTTTTTTTTTTATTTTTCAGAATGAATATATATTATAAAATAAATATTCAAAATAATATAATCTTATATATATTTCGAAAGAAGAAAATAAATTATTTTCATTAAAATTCATATTAGATATAAAATTTTTTGTTAGCTATACACAAATCTATTATTATATTTATCATTTACATACTCAAACTATATATATACATTATCATCGTACAACAAAATTTTACAAAAACACGTTTGTGAAGCCGTAAGTTCATACGAACTGCTCTGTTATTGAATATTTTTTAAGTTTCCACGCACAAAATCTAGAGATGATCGACATTTTTTACATCCATATTTTTATTCATTTTTTAAATTAATCAAAAATAAATAATTAGAATTTAAGAAAATTTATATGTTTGATTTATTTTGAGTATTTTGGTAATTTTAGATGCCAAAAAGGTTAGTTTTCCAAAAATTCTAAAGATGGGTTAGTTTTCAAAATATATAATTTTTTAAGAATATTAAACCAAATCTCCTATATATATCCAGAAAAAATTAGAACCAAATAATTTTTTTTTGAATGTGAATATCTTTATTTTATTATGAAAGTAAGAATAAATTATCGAAGTATACATAATTTACATAATTAAATATATTTACGTAATGTTAATTATTAAAAAAAATTCTGATGATATTATTAAAAAAGACTGAATTAAAATAAAATCTTATACAATATGGTAAGCTATGTAATGGACTTTCCGAATAAAAGCTGAAGAAAGGAAGAGAACAGAAACAGAGAAGGAAAAAAGAAAGAGTGACCGTATTCTCCGTCGATTGTAGCCGCCCGAAGAAATATCTTCTTCTCCCCTTTCGTTTTAGCAGAAATTTGCTTTGATATCAGTGTGCTTCCAGCGATGGTGAGCTCAATTTTTCCACTTATTTTTCATACTTTCGATTCCTCGATCTTGAGTGCGCCTCTCGATTTTGGTTGCAACGCGTTTTGGTTTCGTCTCGGATGTAAATCTCCCGATTACGGTTTTGGTTCATTTGGTTGTTTCGATCAGATCTGTAGATGGACTTGTTATTTTCTGGGTTTAGATCTCTGAGATTTGGTGTTTTTGTGATCGTTGTGTGACTGATCTAGGATCAAAGCAGCGCGAGAACTTCCCTGCTAACTTTATTTCGATTGCGATAGCTAAAAATTGAAATCAGAAGAAATCTAATACTTCGTGTGTGTTTGTTTTTCCTGTGAGATTTCAGTTGAATTTAGGGCTCTTTCTTGTTCAACATTTTTCATGATATCTATGAATTTCGGGGATATTCGGTTGTTCTGATCCATCAACTTCTCGTTTGTTGAAATCAAATTGATCTATAGATCTTTCGTTTTCGATGCATTTTTTAATTTTGTTCTGCTTTGTTTTTCATTAGTTTCTTGTAATTGATAATCACATAATCTCTTAGGTTGATGTATTAACTATGCACAATCTAATCATATTTTTTTATAATAGAGGTCTGAGAATGAGAATAGCTATGAACTTAAACGCCATTTCCAGGAAATGGGTGATTCATGGACTTTTTGGATTGTGTTTTGAGTGAGAAGTGTTGAATATATGTTGTGTGAAAAGATGTTCATCTTCATGTTCTTTGGTTTAACAGGCGAACGCGGCATCAGGAATGGCTGTGCATGATGACTGCAAGCTAAGGTTTCTGGAACTGAAGGCGAAAAGGACTCACCGTTTCATAGTTTACAAGATCGAAGAGAAGCAGAAGCAAGTGGTTGTAGAGAAAGTCGGTGAACCAGTCCAAACCTATGAGGAGTTTGCGGCAAGTCTTCCTGCTGATGAATGCCGTTATGCCATTTATGATTTCGACTTTGTCACAGCTGAGAACTGCCAGAAGAGCAAGATCTTCTTCATCGCGTGGTAACTAATTACATAATCTGCTATGTCTTGGTTCTCATTATCTTCCAAAGGTTTCATCTTATTTACGTGATGCAAATTCTGTTTTTCTTCGCCAAGGTGCCCGGACATAGCTAAGGTGAGAAGCAAGATGATCTACGCGAGCTCAAAGGACAGGTTCAAGAGGGAACTAGACGGAATTCAAGTAGAGCTTCAGGCAACTGATCCAACTGAGATGGATCTCGACGTTTTCAGAAGCCGTGCCAACTAAAAGTAAACACCAAAGTTTCTCCCCTTGAATGATCTATTCTCTTCTTATCCTATTATTTCGGAGTGATGTTACTTTTTTTATTATATCTTACATTATGCTGTGAAGGGTATGAACCTAACAACTTCATTTTATCTGCGTTTGGTCTTTGTGTTCAATGTTGTCTTTGGTGTTCCATCTTCATGTAGATTTCACTATTTTGGGTTTCTGAGTGTAAAGACTCAAATCTTCGATGAACCCCTTTTGGTATCATTTAATGTTTCTTTCAAAAATGTATGAAACAAAGTGTAGTCTGTAGGCGTTTGCACGAGATGTTACATTCATGCCATTAAATGTCGATCTACATGATCACAAGAGTTTAGGGTTGTTATGGTGTGTCAAACCAGCTCGACCCGACCCGACCCGTTTTGAGTGATGATACTATTCTAGTCAGGTCCTGATTTGATTTTAATTTTAGGTATTGGGTTGGAATCTGATTTGTTTATGTGGTTAATCTCTTCTTAATACAAAGAAAGAACAATAGTTGTATACAGTCCAAAGCCGAACTTAGCTTTTTGACTTTATGTTGAGAACAAAACAATGTGGACCAATTCGTCTAGGGTCAGATTGCATTACAGATTTTTAATCGACCACAATATCCATTTATGATTATGATTGGATTTGTCGGTTTGACCATTGGTTAAGTTGACCACATTGGTTTATTCGCCATATGTAACCATCTGAAAAGCTTGGTAATAAACACATCTTGATATTTAACTTGTAAATCTAAACTTATTTGTACGATTCGGAAATCACACCAGAGATAAAACTGTAAACTCTTTGATCGGAATTTCATTTTATTGATTAAACTCGATGAGATTACAAAATTGATCAAATCAGAAAAAGTAAGCGCTAAGGAAATCAAGAGACTATTCGAAGTTGAGCTCTCGATCTCTTAGATCTTTCTAGAAAATTGTGTGTCGTAAATGAGAGGATGACCTCTCTATTTATAAGGGCTTTGAGTCGGCTAAGTAATTTCATTTTCCTAGTTTCATCAGAAAAAAAGAAGATTTCATTTTCTCCCTTCGATATCGAAAAATATTTCGTAAATCACGGAAATTGGCATTATCCGTGATGAGTTGGACCTCTATGAACTTGGAGGCCGGCAATCGCGTTTGTGGGCTTTCTTCCAAATATGAATCGTCGTAAACCATAATTAATTGGACCGATCTCAATTCAAACCAGATTAAACCGGAAAATGTTAAACTTTCCTCTAACATTATCCACGGATTTATTACCTAATCGATGACATTTTCAATATTGGTGTGGAATTATCTGATATAGATGTATCAACGGTGGGAAAAAAATGGAACGGATTCAAACATATTATTGTTGCGTGATCAATAATAATTTATAAATAAATTAATTGTATTTTTCTTATCCATATTTTAGAAAATGCAAAGAAACACATAAGCAAATGAAATACGTTTCTATATAATAAAAAAAATATGCGGATAGCTTACAAATAACGCCGAAGAAAGGAAGAGAGAAGAAACAGTGAAGAAAAAAAAAAAAAGTCATATTCATTCATCGATTTTAGCCGACCGGAGAAAATATCTTCTTCCGCTTCTTCATTTCAGCAAGTTTTTTTTTTTTTTTTCCTTCTCTGAGATCGGTTTGATTCAGCCATGGTGAGCTCAGTTTTCTCTCCCGTCTCTTTTGAGCTCTTTGATTTTGAAGCTTACTTTTTGCTTGTCGATTTGAGTCCAAATCCGTTTGATTTCGTCTCAGATAGTATCTCTTTCGATATCGCTTCTCGCTCGTTAGATCTGGAGATGAATTTTATGTATTCGATCTTTGATATTTCGTTTATGTTGTCTTGTGTGATCGGATTTGTATAGAATCATAGAAATCCGACGAAGAACTCGTAACTTTGTTGTGCTTCTTCGATAGTTACTCTAAGATCAGGAGGAATCTGATACTTCTAAGTTCATATGAGTTTAGGGTTAATTCTACGAGTTCTTGAACATTTTCATCAGTGATAGTCGATTGTTCGACCAATTTTGATCATTCTTGTCTTCTGAAGTCAGACATCTTCACGATCTCTCAAAACTTTCGTGGAAAACTGGAGACTACTTAGCTTCTCTACCATCTGATGTTATTGAATGCCAATATTTGTTACAAGTTGTAAGAGATGTTACAAAATGTGTGATCTTTTGGTCTAGAGATTTGCATCTTTTGACTGTTTTTCTCTGTGTATTGATGACGATATTGATTATAATGACAGGCCAACGCGGCATCGGGAATGGCTGTGCATGATGAGTGCAAGCTAAAATTCTTGGAACTCAAGGCGAAACGAACATTCCGTACCATAGTGTACAAGATTGAGGACAAGCAAGTGATTGTGGAGAAACTCGGTGAGCCTGAACAATCATACGATGACTTTGCAGCAAGTCTTCCGGATAATGAATGCCGATATGCCATCTATGATTTCGACTTTGTCACCGAGGAGAACTGCCAGAAGAGCAAGATTTTCTTCATCGCATGGTAAAAAAAACAATTACTAGCTGCGGCTTTCGCTAACTAACTCATGTCCTTGATTTGCTTAATATGTTATGATCATCAAGAACGTGTGTCTGTCTGTGTGTTGTGCTTAAGGTGTCCTGACACTGCCAAAGTGAGAGACAAGATGATTTACGCGAGCTCTAAGGATAGGTTCAAGCGAGAACTAGATGGAATTCAAGTGGAGCTTCAAGCAACCGATCCAACCGAGATGGGTCTTGATGTTTTCAAGAGCCGTACCAACTAATAAGCAATAACCCCCCATGGAAGGGCATTGAATAAGTTTGTTTCTGGAGTGATATATGCTTCTGTTAACAGTTTCCTCTTGACGGTTATGAAACTTTTTAACAACTTTTCACCTTTCATTCTATTTGGGTATTATTGTATTTGATATCTTGATGATGTGTTTCATCTATTATGAATTATGAGATTGTGCCTTGTGTCTTTGTTTCAGTTACCATTATATGTACAATACTTGAAATCAGATTGGTGTTATTGATATATGGCTTCAAGCCTTGTCTCTATATATCCATGATTTTGAATATTTGATTAACAAAGTCATGATTCATGATACAAACATTGGGTTAATTTATTAGATTATAAAGAAGTTACAGGAGGACTCGGTGTCTCACAATAGAAAAATAGAAAAAATTAAAAAAGCAAGAAAGAGAAGGAGAGAGAGCGAGACACGGTCTCGTGTGAGATACCCATTGAGACACTAGGTGATAACGTGTTAATATCATTGGTCCAATTTTTTTTTTTTTTAATTTACTTATTTAATTAATTTTTTGGTGACACCCTCCACCGATGCGGATGGTCTAATGAATTGTGTACATCAGATTTAAGTCCTATATCATATTCATTCCAAATAAGAGTATTTTTTTTTTTAATGATTTTTGGAATTAGTGAACCGGTTGGACCGGGTCAAATCAGGTCAGCGATTCAATCAATGCCCTTGTCTGTAAAATTTCGTATTTACCGTTGATTAAAAAATCATCAACGGCTACGATCTCTCTATTTATCGATCGTGTCGGGAACAGCAACAGCTGAAAACCGGTTTTCGGTTTAATTATCTTTCTCTCGTTATATGTGCAAGGCGTTGGCCATTTTTTACAATTAACCAAAAAAAAAAAACAAACCTAAGGCCTGTTCTTTTGTTCATCCAGCAACTGCGTCTAGATGCAAATATGAGATGCAATTCGTTTTTATCAAAATAAGAAGTGTATCTAGATATAAAAATTGGATGCAAAATGAAATGCATCCAAAATAATTGGATATTTTGGATGCACTTGTAACTAGAGTTTGGATACACTTTACAAAAATACCCTCATTTATAATCAAAACTTAAAATATTTAAATTTTATTATTTTTTAAGAAAAAAAAATTACGTCAAAACTGCAAAAATCATTTTCCCACAAAAATGACAAAATAGTGGTTTCAAGCCAAAACCGTAAAATAGCGGGTTTCCTGCTAAAACCGCAAAATAGCGTTTTTCTTGCCAAAACCGCAAAATAATTGTTTCGCGTCAAAACTGCAAAATAGCGGTTTCCCGCCAAAACAGTAAAATAGCGGTTTCCCGCCAATACCGCAAAATAGCGGTTTCCCGACAGCAAAATAGTAGTTTTCCGCCAAAACCGTAAAAAGCGGTTTCCCGCCAAAACCGCAATAACAGTTTCCCGCCAAAACCGCAAAAAAGCGGTTTCCCGCCAAAATCGCAAAAAAGCGGGTTCCCGCCAAAACCGCAAAAAACGGTTTCCCGCCAAAGCTGCAAAAAAGCGGTTTTCTGCCAAAACCGTATAATATCGCTTTCCCGCCAATACTTTGCGGTTTCCCGCCAAAATCGCAAAATAGCGGTTTCCCGCCAAAACCATAAAATATCGGTTTCCCGCCAAAACCGTAAAAAGCGATTTCCCGCCAAAACCGTAAAATAACGGTTTCCCGTCAAAACCGCAAAATAGCGGTTTCCCGCCAAAACCGTAAAATAGCGGTTTCCCGCCAAAACCGTAAAATAGTGGTTTTCCGCCAAAACATCAAAAAGTTGTTTCCCCCCAAAACCATAAAATAACGGTTTCCCCCCAAAATCGCAAAATAGCGGTCTCCCGCCAAAACCGTAAAATAGCGGTTTCCTGCCAAAACCGTAAAATAGCGGTTTCCCGCCAAAACCGCAAAAACGATTTTTTTGAATAATATTTATTTATTTATTGTTATTTAAAATTTTTAAAAAAAATTAAAAAAATATAATTGTTTCATTAAAGCGACTTTTATAAGTTATTTAAATATTAATTTGATAATTATTTAGTTATAATTATACATTAGATTAAACAATTTGTTATAAAGATAGAACATGTCTTTTTTGGTTATTTGGTTTAAAAATGCATCCAAATAAAATATGCAAACACACAAACAAACAAATTTCTAGATGCAAAAGCTAAATACATAAACGAACTGCGTCTGGCTGCTGCGTCCAAATACTGCGTCTAGATGCACTTTCTAAACGCGGCACCCAGATTCACAAACGAACATGGCCCTAATCTTATCTTCTTCATTCTCTCTCTCACGAGTCACGATCATCTTCTTCTTTCTATCTTCTCATCTCAGTTCCTTCGTTTCTCATCTCTAATTCTTCATTCTCTTTTCATCTCCTCTTTATCTCTATCAATCCATCGGTTACGGAGTTTTCTGTAACATAGTTTTTTTTTGCCGATTTGGGTTCTCTTCTTCAACCACTGTATCTCCACTTTCTTCAAGCTTTCGCTTCTTCCCTGTTCTTTAATCTTCTTTTCCATTTCTTTCTCCTCTGTTAAAACGATGACGTACTACTTTGGATCTACTCACGATCTCTTATGGCCCTACCCTGAATTCAAGAGATTTGCGGCCACATATCATAATCTCCGGCATGCAACTTTGTTTTTTCTGCTGGGGATACTCTTTCTGGCTAACTTTGAGATATCGAAAGTAAGTTTCCGTTCGATAATGGGGGATCTTGTCTGCCATGATGGCATCTACTTGTTGATCCGAAAGATCACTAACGTTGTTTGGAGGGTAATTAAAAGATAGAGAGGCGAGATCTCCGTTAAACGAGGCGAGTTAACCAAAGTTTACAGTAGGCCGGGAAGATGGTGAACAGGTCGGGGACCGTGTTCTTTGTATTGACAATAAAAAGTGGGTAAGCAATTTAGACTTACGAACTAGTTCCGATGGAAACCAGTTCGGTGTTCTAAATGTGCTGCTTGATTACAAGACGAGAGAGGTCGGGATTATTTCGCGGAAAGAGTATCCATTCTAAAATCCCCCCCCCCTTCTTGAAACACATCAGGGGGTATATATAGTAGGGAGTTGACTTCCTGCTCCCCGGGATTCCAGGGCCACGTGGCGGCATCTGCTCGTTCCGCGGGTAGAGCATCATAGAAGACGTGTCCTGGTTTTAAGGGTGAGGAGTCATGATGAGCTCGGCGCCATGCTTTTGTAAGATAGCACACTGTTCGGCCAACTCTCCTCCACGTGTCTTCTTCTTCTTCGCTTGCTTTGCAGGGTTGGTGAGACGTCATTCCGAAGTCATACCTCTCTCCAAGTAGCATACTGTTTCACCAACTCCCACGTGTCTGTTGTCCCTTTGATCTCCCTGCCCGGCGAGATGTCAGCCCGGTCCCGGGGTGGGTCCCTGGGAGCTCGGAGGTCTTGAACGGATGTCAGCGCGGGGTTCCCGGTTGATGCTTCCCTGGTTGAATGCCGTTCTGGGGTGTCTTCTCGGAAGCTCGGGGCTTTCGGGTGGATATGGGCAGGCCGATACTCTCTTGGTCAAAGGCTGACTTTTATGTTTACCGAGTTAAGGAGGGCTTTATACTAAGATGGGCCTAACTGATTGGGGGTGCTAGGCCCACCTCCAACAATAGGCCCCCCCAGTTCGGTGACATGAGGCGTGGCGAATTCATCGAAGTTGATCTGATCTGGTTTCAGTTCGGCGCATCTTAGGACGGCCCTTCGAGATCGAGGAGATGAGGGCGGGAAGCTATGACTTAGATTTGATCCTCTGCTTGCACGTGTCGACCCTTCCGCGGATCCGGAATATGTTTGCGCGTGCTCCTCACGCGGGGCAACCGGAGTGACGTTTCCTTTTCTGCGCGTGTCGCTCACGCGCGGCGTATGGGAGACGCTTCGCGTTTCTCGAGGCATCTCTGCTTTGGTGCGGGGAAACGAAGAGGCGTTATCGTTTGGGGGGCCGTGTTCCTTTCGACACGTGTCTAGACGTCGCTTCGTTGTCTCCTTCCTCTATTTAACTCCCTCTTCTTCCTTTGATTAAAACCTTCTACGCGTACTCTCAAGGTAACCATCCTCTTTATCCTCTCTCCGATTTTGTCGCTAATTTCTTTTTAAACTCTTCTTCTCTCGATTCGGGGCTTCTTCCTCCTTCTCTTTGCGAAATGGCGTCGATTTTTGACGGAATCAGGGCCGAACCCAGTGGCGAATCGGGGTCCCGTGACCATCGCGGCGATTCTGCGTCAGAGAGCTCTTCTTCTGGTGGCTCCGAGCGTGCTTCTTCTCCGTGTCACGGCGGGGATAGCGAGGAACAACCTGTTCCTTCGACTTCGGTGGCCGCCCTGCCGCTTCCTGGGACTCACCTTAGGAAAAAGGCGATGGTAAAGTCCTCCTCTGGTGGTCGTGGTGATGACCAGGTCGGGAGAGGAGCTGGGTGCACGGGTGATCGAGGTGGGCGCCAAGGCGGTCGTGGCGGTAGAGCGCGGGCTACCAGGGTGAAAAAATCCCCTTTGGTTCCCTATGAGCAAGGCGGGTCGCCGACTTGGAGCACGCCGGAGTCGCTTGTGCAGTTGAGGGAGCGGTGCGATTTCCCTGTCGCCGCGGAACTCAGACTTCCCAGGCCGGACGAGCGTCCGTGGAATCCTCCGGCGGGCTTCGTCTGCTTGTACGAGGGATTTTTCTTGAAGTGCGGGCTGCGTCTTCCCATCCCCGAGTTGCTCGTCCAGTACTGCCGGGCGCGGGGTTTGGTTTTTTCCCAGATCTGCCCGTCCACGATTCAGGGGATGGTCGTATTGCTGACCCTTGGGTGGGAGTGTGACGTGGAGATGACAGTCCCCATGTTCGAGGCTCTCACGCAGCAGAAAGCGAACCCTGACATCCCGAGGACTTACTACGCTGCTTTCCGACCTGCGGCGAATATCATCGAGGTTAGCAGCTCGGGTGCTAAGGCTAGCAAGCTGTCCAAGGTTGAGGACTGGTCTCGCAGCTATTTCTACGTCCGGGCTGCCGAAGTGGTTGGACTCGACCCGCTAGGGAGATACACCCGGGATTGGAATTTTTCCCCGGGTAGGGGTTTGTAGATCGGGTGGATTTTTTTTCTTTTTGGTTTTGTTTCGGCTAACGCTGTTCGTTTTGATTTCAGGTCCCCATTCCTCTAAGTTCAAGTTGCCGGACTACGAGGGTATTCTTGCAGTTTTCAGAACGGTGCCCGAAAGAGATTGGAAGTCGTTCACCTCGGGAAGAGTAGGAGCAGCGATGGCCGGTGATCGGTTTTTTTTTTTTTTTTTTTTTTTACAAAAAAAATAAACCGAGCTGGCTTTTCTTGTTTGCAGGTCGTTCAAGGTTCATTGTTCCGCTGTACGCGGACGCGTTTGTTGCGCCGCCGCCGCCCATTATCGAGGTGCCGGTTCGGCGAGAGCAGGTTGGGCAAGATTCGGCCCGGCCTGCTCCTTCCAAGAAGAGAGCTGCTATAGCCATGGGCAAGAAGGTTGCCAAAAGGAGCAGGGTTGATACGGCGGGCTCGTCGGGACCAGGTCAGGAGGGGGTCCGATCCGTGGAGACTGAGGCCGAGCTTCCCCGCGGATCCGGAGAGGGGTCCGGCGTCCTTGAGACCGAGGGTTCGATCGGGGGAACGGTCGAAGAATCCTTGGAGTTGGTGGTCACCGGAGATGAGGATCGGACGATTGGAGGCGCCGAGGAGGTTGCTGCCGGGGAGGAGACCCGGCAGCTCGGGGGCGCTGGGGAAACGATCGTCGTGCCTTCGGACGACGAGCGGGAGGAAGCTTCGGAGGCTTCGGAGCCCGGGGCCGGGGAAGGGTCCCGGAGTGAAGATGGCGATGATGCGCTGGACGATTCGGACGCGGAGGCCAACGACCACAGCTTCTATTTCTGTCATGAGGACGGAGATACCCCGTTCACCACGGACAAGGATGGCTGCGCCGAGCTAGCTCAGGCGGTAGCGTTTGGTCAAAAGGCTTCGCGCTACCTGCCTTCGGATATGGCGGAAGGTGATGTCTTCCGGAATGCTGCGCGGTCTGCTGCTCGGGTAGGTTATTATTATTATTATTNTTTTTTTTTTTCTTATGCCGTGTTGTCTTACTGCAGACGATGGGTCATATTGCTCTCCTCGGGTACCAGAAGGTGGTGGTTGAGCGGGAGAAGTCGATTGCCTATGAGAGGCAATACCGCAAGGCTAGCGAGAAGGCCGCGGCCGCTGTTGCCCGCGAGCTGAGGAAGCAGATCGAGGAGGAGAAGGCCCGGTCAGCCGCGATGGAGGCGCGAGAGCGGGTCGATAAAGCAAAGCTGTTAGCCGAGGAGCTGGAGGCGGAGAATGCCAGATCCGTTGCGCTGGAGGAAGCGCTCGGGCTTATGACGGGGGAGCGGGAAACGCTTCGCTCCGGGGTGAAGGGGTTGGAGAGAGCCATCGAGAGGGCTAAGGTGGCTGTGGCTAAGGAGAGCGAGCGGGTGGAGGCGAGGTGGGAGAGGAGGAACCGGATTTGGACCGCGAAGTTGGAGAAGATTCGCGCCCACCTTGCTGGTCGTGACCGAGCTAGGGACCCTCACCTACTGTATAGCCAGGTGGTCGGGACAAAGGCATGCCTGAAGAGGATGGAGGCGGAGGACGGGATCTCCGTGCCGTTTTATCGGTACAAGAAGCTGGATGAGGATGTAGCGTTGCACGGTGCCCAGTTGGACGGGATCGAATTTCCGGAATTGACCCCAGAGGATCTGGGAATTCCACTATACCAAAATTATGGCGTTCGGCTCGAGCGCCTCATGCCTGGCGCGGTCCCTTTATCCTTGAATCTTCCTCAGGGTCCCTCTGAACCGCTCGTCGTGAAGCCGACCTTGGAAGCGAATGCCCCGAGCTCCGAAGGTGGTGCCGTTGTGTCGGTGGTGCCCATTGATCCGATAGCTGAGGATCTGGCTCCAGATACCGCCGCGGAGGCTTCCAGAGCCGTGCTGGTAGCCCAAGATCCGGTCTTGGTTGCCCGGGATGATCTCGCCGTCCTGCATGCGGATACGACGGTTGGGGAGGAGCAGGTCGAGCAGCCTTTCCTTGGTGAGCATGGCACCAACATGAGGATGGTTGGTTCGGAAGATTTGGATGGTACCCGTGCTGACGGCGATGAGAGTTTACCGGCCGAAGTGCCTTTGTAGAAATTGTTTTTAGGTTTTCCTGTTCGTTTTTGTTTTCTTTCTCTTTCTTCTCTCACCCCCCCCTTTTTTGTAAAGATTAGGCCGTTGGCCGTTTATGTAAAGTGGCGTTTTGTGCCCGACTTGTTTAATGAATGAACTCGTGGTTTGTAGCTTCTTTTTGTCCTTTCTTTTTTATGTGCTCGGTAGGATAGGCTGCCGGTTGTGTTATTTTGCTAGTATCGTGTGTGCAGGTCGTAGGTCGTGCCCCTGTATCTTTGTGTTGGGTGCGAGGTGCGGCTCGGCTTAAGATACTTAGTGCTCGTGTATCTTTATATTTTTTGTTTTTGCGAGGTGTAGCTCGGCTTAAGGCACTTAGGGCTTGTGTACCTTCTTTTTTGGTGCGAGTGGCGAGCTCGGCTTTAAGACACCTAATGCTTGCGTGTCTGGTAGAGGTGCGAACCTTGGGTTCGGCTTTGGTACTTATAGCTTGTGTACCGTTTGAGTGCGAGTATTGGAGCTCGGCTTTAGCACTTATTGTTTGTGTGCCGGAGAGTGCAAGCGCTGGGGCTTGGTCCCCTTTTCTTCTGCCTTGGTTTTGGCATAAGGTTGTGGATCGTATTCCTTGAGGTAGGTCGTGGACCGTATACTCCCCCCTCTTTTTTTTTTTTTTTTTGATCCTTGAAAAGATTTTATTAGATTTATAGCTGAGTCCTGGTTAAGGGTTGCCTACGTACCCTTTAGTAGAAGGAATCAAGCCAATCGTAGTTCGTTTGTTTACAAAGATAGAAAGCGGAGCGGAGCCCGGGGGCTTAGTAATAGAATCGTTTTAGGTTTAGCGAGTTCCACGAGCGCGGGATTGCGTCGCCGTTCATTGTGACCAACTCGTAAACGCCAGGCTTTACGATTTTGGAGATGAGGTAGGGACCTTCCCAATTGGCACCGAGCTTGCCTGCGTTCAGTTCGGCGGTGTTTTCGAAGACCTTGCGCAGCACCGTGTCGCCTTCGGCAAAGAACCGACCTCGAACCTTCTTGTTGTAATACTTGGAGACGAGCTGTTGGTAGTTCTGGATTCAGAGAAGGGACCGGTCGCGTTGTTCCTCGAGGAAATCTAGCTCGCTCAAATGCACGGCGTCGTTCAGGTTGGCCTGCTGGATGAGCATAGCGCGGCGAGGAGTGGGGAGCCCGACCTCGGATGGGGCCATTGCTTCCATGCCATGAGAAAGGCTGAACGGTGTGCGGCCCGTCGCCGTCCTTGGCGTTGTGCGATGGGACGAGAGAACTCCATCTAGCTCGTCGGCCCACGATCCTTTCTTGTCGTTTAGTCGCTTTTTGAGACCGTCGAGGATGGTCTTGTTGGTGGCTTCGGCCTGTCCGTTTCCTTGTGGATATCTCGGGGTGGACTTGCTCAGTCTGATTTTCCACTTTGCGCAGAAATCTTCGAAGATGACCGATGTGAACTGCGCGCCGTTGTCCGTCACGATCTCGTAAGGTAGGTCGTGTCGGCAGATGATGAATTTCCAGACGAACTTTCGGACATCCTCCACCGTGATCCTTGCGTAGGCTTCAGCTTCGACCCACTTGGTGAAGAAATCGGTCATTACGAGGATGAAGCGCTTTTGGCGGGATCGGGGCAGGGGCCCGACTATGTCCATGGCTCATCGCATGAATGGGTAGGTTGATACCGCCGTGGTCAGGAGCTCGGTAGGGCAGTGAATGAGCGGGCCGTGGCGCTGACACTTCTCGCATCGGGCTGCGAATTTTTCGTAATCCTGGAGCATTGTTGGCCAGTAGTGTCTTTGGTTTCGTATCCTTAGGGCGAGAGCCCGGCCGCTGGAGTGGTTTCCGTCGGCGCTTTCGTGCATCTATTTCATTACGTCATGGTTTCCTGCCCGTGGAGGCAGCTGAGCAGGGTTCCCGAGGCGCTCCATCGGAACAGGCTGCCGTCCAACATCGTGTATCGGGTGCATTTCTTCCTTAGCCGGCGGGCGGCCCACCGATCTGGGGGGTGGACGCCGTCGGCGATGTACAACATTACGTCGATTCGCCAGTCCGGTAGCTCGGGCTCGGCCGGGGGTGGTGGCAGATCTTCGAGGGGCGGGATGTCTTCGTCGAGGTCTGGTATCTGAGGATTGATCAGGTAGACCCCCTTTGGCAGTTCGATGCTGGGGAAATCGATACTCTCAACCGGGATTATTCGTCTCTGAGCGGGATCAGAAGTGGAGGCCAGAGCGGCGAGGGCGTCCGCGAAAGTGTTATCACCTCGGGGAATTTTTGTCAGAGTGAATTCGGAGAATTCTGCGGCTAAGTCCTGGACCACCTTGAGGTAGGCGTCCATGCGATCATTCTTGGCCTCGTATTCCCCGCTGAACTGGTTTGCGACGAGCTGGGAGTCGCAGTAGGCTCGGATTTTCTTCACACCGATTACTCTTGCCAGGCGCAGACCGGCAATCAGAGCATCGTATTCGGCCTCGTTGTTTGATGCTGGGAAGGCCAAACGGAAGGACTGCTCGAGTATCTCTCTGGCCGGGGACTCGAGGCATATGCCGATGCCGGATCCGTGCTTGGAAGCTGACCCGTCGACGTGCAAACTCCAGACTTCGGGAACTCCGTTGATGGCTAGCTCGGGTGCCAATTCGACTAGGAAATCTGCCAACACTTGAGATTTGGCCGCGGTCCGTCCTCGGTATTCGATCTCGTACTCACTTAACTCGATTGCCCACTTCATTATTCGGCCAGACCGGTTCGGGCTATGGAGGATAGTTCTGAGGGGGTAGGTGCTTAGGACGGCGATCGTGTGGGATGGGAAATACGGTCGGAGTTTTCTGGCCGCGACGACCACTGCCAGTGCGAGTTTCTCCAGAATTGGGTACATGCTCTCCGCGCCGTCCAGAGATTTGCTGATGTAGAAGATGGGCTTTTGGTCCCCCCGGTCTTCCCGCACTAGTACTCCGCTGACTGCCGATGCGGAGACGGCGATGTAGAGATAGAGGGTTTCACCCTCTTCGGGCTTAGCCAGGACGGGAGGAGTGGATATATACTCCTTTAGCTGCCGAAGGGCCTCCTCGCACTTGTCATCCCATTCGAACCGCTTGTTAGCTCGGAGCAGCTGATAGAACGATAGGCACCTATCGGTTGAGCGCGAGATGAACCGGTTGAGTGCGGCGATTCTACCAGTGAGCCGTTGCACCTGCCGCGTGCTTTCCGGGGATTTAAGGTCGGTGATGGCCCGGATTTGCTTGGGGTTAGCCTCGATTCCGCGTTGGGTAATGATGTACCCAAGGAATTCGCCCGACGTGACACCGAAGGAACACTTGGCCGGGTTCAGCTTCATGTTGTACTCGTTTAGCGTTCGGAAGCAAGACCGGAGATGAATGACGTGGTCGCCTGCTGCTAAAGACTTGACCAGCATGTCGTCTATATATACCTCCATAGTGCGGCCGATCTGATCGGCGAACATCTTGTTGACAAGGCGCTGGTAGGTGGCTCCGGCATTTTTGAGCCCGAATGGCATCACCTTGTAGCAGTAGATCCCACAGTCCGTGATGAACGCGGTTTTCTCCTGGTCGTCGGGGTGCATAGGGATTTGGTTATATCCCGAGAAGGCGTCCATGAAAGAGAGCAGCGCGTTCCCAGTGGTGGCTTCGACGACCTGGTCGATTCGGGGGAGGGGAAAGCTGTCTTTTGGGCATGTCTTGTTGAGGTCGGTGAAATCTACGCAGACTCTCCATTTGCCGTTCTTTTTCTTGACAACCACCGGGTTGGCTAGCCAGTCCGGGTATTTGACCTCGGCGATCGAGCCAGCTGCGGTTAGCCTTTCTACCTCGTCATTGACGGCCTGCGCCCGCTCGGGGCCTAGCTTTCGCCGCTTCTGCTTAATTGGTGTGAAGGTCGGGTCCACGTTGAGCTCATGGCTGCACGTGGCCGGGTTGATGCCGGGCATATCGCCAGTTGACCAAGCGAAGGTGGAGGCGTTCTCCCCCAGGAACTTGACCAGCTCCCTCTGGATGCTTGCTTCCAGGTCGGTCCCGATGCCGACGCATCGAGTGGGGTCACGCGGATCGATGTTGACCTGGGCGACGAGGTCCCGGCCTGGAAGATCCCGGTTAGCCGGTTCACCGGGCTGATGCGTATTGATGGTCAGACAGGCCGGTGCTGCGTGGCGCAGTTTATGCTCTATGGCAAAGCAGGCGCGGGAGACCCTCTGGTTACTCCTAAGAGTATACGTCCCGGCCTGGTTAGGGAACTTGAGGCACTGATGGTACGTTGAGGTGACCGCCTTCATTGAGTGCAGCCAAGGGGTTCCGAGAATGATGTTGTAGATCGGGATGGTGTCGAAGACTACGAACTTGACGATTTTGGTGACCCGACCCACGTAGATCGGTAATTCGATGGTGCCGATCCCGGTGACGGTGTCTCCGGCGAAGCCGGTCAGCGGGATGGAGTGCGGCTTGATGGCGGCTTCGCTTAGATTCATCCTGGCGAGGGTGTCTTTGAAGATAAGATCAACCGAGCTGCCCGTATCGACGAGGACCCGGTTGANCTCCATTTGCCGTTCTTTTTCTTGACAACCACCGGGTTGGCTAGCCAGTCCGGGTATTTGACCTCGGCGATCGAGCCAGCTGCGGTTAGCCTTTCTACCTCGTCATTGACGGCCTGCGCCCGCTCGGGGCCTAGCTTTCGCCGCTTCTGCTTAATTGGTCTGAAGGTCGGGTCCACGTTGAGCTCATGGCTGCACGTGGCCGGGTCGATGCCGGGCATATCGCCAGTTGACCAAGCGAAGGTGGAGGCGTTCTCCCCCAGGAACTTGACCAGCTCCCTCTGGATGCTTGCTTCCAGGTCGGTCCCGATGCCGACGCATCGAGTGGGGTCACGCGGATCGATGTTGACCTGGGCGACGAGGTCCCGGCCTGGAAGATCCCGGTTAGCCGGTTCACCGGGCTGATGCGTATTGATGGTCAGACAGGCCGGTGCTGCGTGGCGCAGTTTATGCTCTATGGCAAAGCAGGCGCGGGAGACCCTCTGGTTACTCCTAAGAGTATACGTCCCGGCCTGGTTAGGGAACTTGAGGCACTGATGGTACGTTGAGGTGACCGCCTTCATTGAGTGCAGCCAAGGGGTTCCGAGAATGATGTTGTAGATCGGGATGGTGTCGAAGACTACGAACTTGACGATTTTGGTGACCCGACCCACGTAGATCGGTAATTCGATGGTGCCGATCCCGGTGACGGTGTCTCCGGCGAAGCCGGTCAGCGGGATGGAGTGCGGCTTGATGGCGGCTTCGCTTAGATTCATCCTGGCGAGGGTGTCTTTGAAGATAAGATCAACCGAGCTGCCCGTATCGACGAGGACCCGGTTGACGTCGCAATCAGCTACGCGTACTTGTACGACAAGGGGATCGTTGTGGGGATGGTGGACCCCGGCCGCGTCGGCCTCGGAGAAACATATCCCCTTCTTACTCGTGTCTTGCGCATCGATTTCCGGACCGGAGTGCCACTTCATGGAGGCGTCCGTCTTTCTTTCGTGGCGCTTGATGGATCGTACTGAATCGTTGCACGAGAGGAGTCCTCCCATGATCATCCCTATTAAAGTCCGGGCTAGGGGTGGCGACCTGCCTTTTTTCTGGTCTAGGGAGAGAGATCGCCGGCGACGGTTGTCGTTTTGGGCGCGGTCTCCGGGTCCGGCACGGTTGTCGTTGCGGCCTTGATCGTCGCGTTGTTGGCCTCGATCGTTATCCCGGGCTCTTGGGCGCAATCGGTCTGGTACGTGAATTTCTCCCCTTTTGAATTAATTTAGCAGGACTTCCTGGAGTGCACGGCACTGGGAGGTTGAATGCCCCTTTCGTTGGTGGAACTCGCAGAAACCCGTCCTGTCGTGCTGTTCGTCCGTTCGGGGCTCCTTGTCTTTCGGCTCCTCGGGACGCCGATCCTGCTGGTTGGGATCGCGCACATACTTGTTCCAGGGCAGTTTTGACGCCGGGTTTGGGGGAGGAGCGGAGTCACGCATATGGAGGACGGTTGGCGACTCGTCGACGAGGAACGCGGTGGCCTGCTTCCCTCTGTTGCGATGATATTCGTCATCGTAGTGCTGGCGAGGTTCTTGATACCCGTCCTGAGGTCGCTCCTTCGGGACTGGGGCCTTGTGTGAGGCGCTGTTCCTTGACTCGGCTGCCTTCTCCTCTTCGAGCTCGACGAATAGTCCGGCGCGGCACAAAGCGTCTTCTAACGAGCGCGGCTTGTTGAGCTTCATATCGTCCTTGAAAGCCGAATCGGCCCGCATACCCTTTCTTAGGGCGGGGAGCGCTGATTCATCCGTCACGTTGCTTTGTGAGGCCGTGGCTTTGAAGCGCTCGATGAAAGATTTGAGCTACTCCTTTGCTCCTTGGTTCAATGCCCAGAGGTCCGCGCTGGATGCGGACTGCCTGATGTAGATGGAGTAGTGCTCGAGGAAGACTGTCGAAAGGTCTCTGAAGCTATCGATAGAGTGTGTCTTTAGCCGAGAGAACCATGTGAGGGCCGGGCCGGTGAGGTTTTCTACGAAGAGCTGGCAGTGGGCGGCTTCACGCTCGTCCGGGGAGAAGTGGGCGCGGCCCATGGCGATGGTGAACGCCGTCAGATACTGGGCCGGGTCGGTATTGCCCGCGTAGGGTTGAAGCTTGAGCTTTCCGAGGTGTTAGAGCGGGACGGAGGCGATCCGATGGGTGAATGGCGTGTTTTGCGTCTCTCTGAGGACGCGGTCTATCTCTGGGGCCGCGCTGGTGGCCTGGTGAATTTTGGAAGACATCGCACGGATTGTTTCTTTCATGGCCTTGAATTCGGCATCCCTGGCGCGTTCCGAGCTGGATCGGTGATGGTGAGCGTCGTCGCCCGGGGAGCCGCCTGTCCCCGGGACGGAACATCCGCCCGGACCTTCTGACCCTGATGGCGAGTCTCCGAATAGATTCCTCTGGATGCGCGGGGTGCCTCCTTGAGAGGCCGGTTCTCCGAGATGAACTCCCGGGGATCCGGTGTTTCCAGATTGGTCGCGGGAGGCTGCCAGCGTGGCAAACCGCTGATCGGTGGTTCGCGTAAGCTCGTCTATTCTGGCGAGCAAGGTCTGCATTACGGCGGACAAGGTAGGCTGTTCCTCCGATGGCCCGGCCGGCGTCTGGGGCGTGTTTTGTGTGGCGAAGCCGTCATGGGGAGTTGGTCCTGGAGCCGGGGGCGGAGTTCCGAAAGACCGGTCTTGAGAGATTGGTTCGTCAGTCGTCGTCTGAGCCGATCGCGGGGCGGCTGTCGTAGCTTGAGTCGTTGGCGAGGCCGTTGTTTGGGCCAGGTTTTCTTGCTCCGCTAGCACTCTTGGGGGCGGGATCGCCATTGCTGCGTTTGTTGCGGTTGACGTCGTGGTTAAACTGCATCTTGCGTATAGAAAGATCTCCAAACCCCCCCTCCTTCTAGCGCCAATTGTTGATCCGAAAGATCACTAACGTGGTTTGGAGGGTAATTAAAAGATAGAGAGGCGAGATCTCCGTTAAACGAGGCGAGTTAACCAAAGTTTACAGTAGGCCGGGAAGATGGTGAACAGGTCGGGGACCTTGTTCTTTGTATTGACAATAAAAAGTGGGTAAGCAATTTAGACTTACGAACTAGTTCCGATGGAAACCAGTTCGGTGTTCTAAATGTGCTGCTTGATTACAAGACGAGAGAGGTCAGGATTATTTTGCGGAAAGAGTATCCATTCTAAAATCCCCCCCCCTTCTTGAAACACATCAGGGGGTATATATAGTAGGGAGTTGACTTCCTGCTCCCCGGGATTCCGGGGCCACGTGGCGGCATCTGCTCGTTCCGCGGGTAGAGCATCCTAGAAGACGTGTCCTGGTTTTAAGGGTGAGGAGTCATGATGAGCTCGGCGCCATGCTTTTGTAAGATAGCACACTGTTCGGCCAACTCTCCTCCACGTGTCTTCTTCTTCTTCGCTTGCTTTGCAGGGTTGGTGAGACGTCATTCCGAAGTCATACCTCTCTCCAAGTAGCATACTGTTTCACCAACTCCCACGTGTCTGCTGTCCCTTTGATCTCCCTGCCCGGCGAGATGTCAGCCCGGTCCCGGGGTGGGTCCTTGGGAGCTCGGAGGTCTTGAACGGATGTCAGCGCGGGGTTCCCGGTTGATGCTTCCCTGGTTGAATGCCGTTCTGGGGTGTCTTCTCGGAAGCTCGGGGCTTTCGGGTGGATATGGGCAGGCCGATACTCTCTTGGTCAAATGCTGACTTTTATGTTTACCGAGTTAAGGAGGGCTTTATACTAAGATGGGTTACCGAGTTAAGGAGGGCTTTATACTAAGATGGGCCTAACTGATTGGGGGTGTTAGGCCCACCTCCAACACTACTTATCTCATGTGTCGCAATGTATCTGCCTATTACGATGCCATTGGTTATTTATCAATCGCAAGGTCTTACGAAAAGATGGCTATGTTATTCGGGTTCCTAACATTGTTGTTTTTTCTCATGAACCTGTTCGGATTCTGGGGAGTTATATGTCTATCAGTTTCTCCTCCGATTATCCTTTTTGGTCTGAAAGTTGCAAAGCTTCATTGATTCAGAAACGTGAAAAGCATCTCAAGATTGCATGCATTGAAACCGAGGAGGATCTGGGGTTTTGGGGATTTAGAGTAGAATCGTTTGGGTAATGATGTTTCATTTTTTTTTTTAGTTTAAAGGTATTTTATTTACTGCTATGAGTTGGCTTCAAATTCGAACTTTTGTTCCAAAAAGACATTTGAGCCGATAAATGTGTTTCTGTTAGATTTCTATGGTGTGGTTGTTCTTGTTCGTTAGCTTTGTCTGAATGATCATCTTCCTCACAAATGTATGACATGTGTGGATGATACTGCTGCTGATTGTGTTATAATGGTGTTAGAATGCTGAGTCGTTGATGATATCTCAGTACATGGTTGTTAAGTGATATGTTCTACGATTTTGCTCGTTGAGTGTTTGATTAGATGGTAAAAGATTAGTTCTATATTTGTGCAGCTTCTTTATTAGTCCAGCAGATATCTTTCTCTCTGTTGAGATTAGAGCATGATTAATGGTGGAACTCACCATTGAGTCCTTAGCAATATTATATTATTCCTTAAGTAACTTTTTTGTAGTTAAGGATTTTATGCATAAACACTCCTCCAATGGTGAACCTTGCATTTGAGTCCTTAGCAATATTATATTAATATTTTTTAATTAATTTAATTTAATTTTAAATTAAACATACAATAATTATCAAACATCTTCACCAAAATTTTGCCAAATATTCTCAATTAAATCAGCTTTGAGTCTATGATGTATCTTATTATCCCGAATTTGATTCCGGATGCCAAGCATTTGATCGAGGTTCGAAGGGATGTCAGTTGAAAACGAGAAATCCACCTCTGAATTTCTACTCGATTCTCCGTCTACGAAGTCCGATGTATCGTACTGGGTGTATCCATCTCGTTCATCTTCTACAATCATATTGTGCAGTATGATACACGCCCTCATTATCTTTCCGACTTTTGCCTTGTCCCAAAGAAAAGCAGGTTTTTTTACTATCGCAAATCTAGCTTGCAACACTCCCAAAGCGCGCTCGACATCTTTACGGGCTGCTTTTTGACGTTCAGCAAATAACTCTGCTTTACGACCTTGAGGAAGAGGGATAGACTGGATAAACGTTGTCCATTTTGGATAAATACCGTCTGTAAGGTAATACGCCATACGATATTCGTGTCTGTTGACACTGTACTTTACTTTTGGAGCTCGGCCTTGTAAAATGTCATCGAAAACAGGTGAACGATCAAGTACATTAATGTCGTTTAAGGTACCTGGTGGTCCGAAGAATGCATGCCATATCCAAAGATCATGTGATGCTACAGCCTCTAAGACGATAGTTGGTTTTCCTGAACCACGAGTATACTGCC
>PKML01043497.1:429031-439421 GCA_002933935.1 Eutrema yunnanense | reverse complement strand
TGTGATTAGTTTGGCTGATAATTTCTTTTCCTTATGGATGGAGTTTTATGCAGACCTGAATTAGGATTTCGTACTATAACAATTGGAGAAAAGCAGATGTGAAGCCGAGAAGGAAAAGTAATATTCACATGTAAGATAGTGGTTTTCCTTGGTGATTGATCTCTAAGGTTTTACTTTGGGTACTGTTATCTGAGTTGTATTTCTTTGTAGGGCACATTTTGCAAAATCACTTGCAAATGGTTAACAGAGGTAGCGTACTAATACTATTCTCAGGTTTCTCTTTTGTGTATCTTGGTTTGAGCTCAGATTAATCGTATTCATATGACTCTCAAAATCTGAATTTATTCATTTTTTGGTAAATTGCATAAGCGATGAGGGAGACTAAGAGAGAGATGACACAAGCTACAAGAGGTATTGTTTTGTTCTTATGATTAAGCTCCAGATTTATTTATTGAATATAGAAAGAAGATTAATTCTTTAATTGGCTATTCTTATTTAGTTGAACGGATTATCTTAATCAATGAGAAGAGAAACAAATAATACGTTTGTGTGCTACTATTCTTACTTCAGGTCTGAGAAAACTCAATTAGTACATACCCTAGTGTCACTACATAGGTTGGTTTCTTTCCTACTGTCTTTATATGAACCAATCTTGATGGTCTACAATTCATCGGTTCTTGAATATTGAAGTTTCAATCTTGTTTTTTTGTAGACTGTCTCGTTTGGAGTTGTCACCATACACCAAGGACGATAAGGGGAAGATGTTATGTTTAAGAAATTGTATGAAGTTGTTAGCTAGTTGTTTATTTTTGTTCTAATTATAACTTGATGGTTTGTTTTTAAAACTTTGCAGCCTAACAATCAAGATGAGGTTATAAAGGAAAATCGGAAGTGCAAGTTGATGTCTATTAGCGGAAAGAGGCAGGTTGTAGCTGAAGGACGCTGGTCTTCAGACAACCCATACCAGACTGTGCATTTTGTTCCCCTAGGACCTAATGCAGTTAGAGTTTGGGTGGATATCGTGAAGGTGAATAGCGCAGCGGTGTGGAGGCCATCTTCTGAAATCGAGTGTATGCAAGATGCAATTGGTACTTCCATTGCGTGGCCGAAGGACAAGGTGATCTTATGTTAGACTTATAGGGTTGCTTAAGTAGTTCTCCTACAACCTGGAATGAGACTATGTGTTTTGTTTTGGCTGTTTTTTTGGCTTTGGAATCAATACTATGTATTATGGCTACCATGGTTTGTATGAGACTTGTGTTGAAATGTATTAAATATTTTCATTAATCAGGTTTCCGGAAAACAGGTTCTAATAGCTGAATAGGATTCATGTCAAAATATAGTAATTACACCAATTTATATAGCATTTGTAAGACTGCTACCAAAACCGTGATAGCTTATATACTTAGCTACAACATTGTCAACAACAGCGTATGAAAAGAATTAGTTATGTAAAAATAAATCTTAGCATTTTAAATAAGCTATAACACAAATTATAATAGCATCTACGAAAATGCTATTAAAACAAGATTCTACCATAGCAATTAAAACTTATCGCTATCGTATATAACACATACCATAGCAACCATAAAAAACGCTATATTATCGGACCACCCTAAGATAGCTCCTTATGTCCTAGCGTTTATGGAAACGCTATCTATTACCTATTATGGCGCTTATAGTGTGCTAACAATGTACATATTTCTTGTAGTGAAGACAGTTTCAAAAAAATCAGTCTCAAATCAAGAAGCACAACAAGCAGCAAATAAACAACCACTTAGAGAAATAATCGACTAACCTCATCATGTTCAATCTGCTGAATCCCCTGAATCAGCTGCCTCGAAGCACAACCTCTCAAGGACAACAACACGACTCATTACCAGCGCCATCTCCCCCTGCTCAGTTACAAGATTAATAGGACAGTGTGATCATTAGAAGGTCTCTATGCATCTACTATATATTTTCTGACACTTAAACTAAGAGAATGGAATTTCACCTTAAGTGTTTCAATCTGTCTGCTGAGGTCCTGCACTTGCCATGTAAGCTTCTCAGTTTCTTCCACCCGTGAAGTGAGCCTTTGAATCTCTTCCTGAACTCCTACAACCCAGGGATGACGGAAATGCAGCCCATCATCCTGCAAATGAGAAACACAGTTAATAAATTAGCAATAAAAGACTTCATTTAACATAATGAAGAACCAGTGGTGAGTTGAGGTACCTTGAACTTGCTGCAAGTGAAGAATCTTTTACCAGGCAAGAGGTCGAAGCCTTCTCCTCGACGCACCTCGTCAATGATTCTTGCCCCGCAATGGCACTCTGTCGGAATTCCATACTGAGCATCAGCTACGTAGCCAATCATATCACAATACTCCTTATGCTTCTTCATGTCCCTGTGATATGGGTCCGTCATCTGCGAGAGAAACATAAATCGGCCACAATCAACTCCTCAGAAGGACCAACATAAATTGGATCCCTAAATCGAGTGAAGAAACGCCAAAATCAAAAATCGAAACGCCAAAATCAAAAATCGGAGCCAAAATTGGATCCCTAAATCGGAGCTGCGTTTCGGTTTCTATGGTGTATATATGAACCCTAATTGAAACGCCAAAATCAAAAATCGGAGCCTGATGAATCGCAGCTCGATCGACAAACCCTAAATGTTAAGACGAACCAGACAACCGATTTCAATCTTTCAACCCTGCCATAAACCAATAGTATAAGCGATATCTACCTGATTGAAGTTCTTCCTGATGAATCGCAGCTCGATCAATATCTCTTTCGATTTCGCCCAAAAAATCGCCTAGAGCAAAGAACGAAGAAGCAGAGAGGAAGTTTGAGGAGAGAGAACGTCGCGAGCCGAAAAACGAAGAAGCAAAGCTCGATCTTGATTTTTTTTTCTTTGGCTAATCAGAAGGAGCCATGTGGCAGTAAGAACCGCTTCTTAAAATCCTTATTTAAGGATCGACCCTAAACATTTTCACCATTTTGTATTTATTTTAATTCCTAAAAAAGCTAAGGACTGCTCTCTAAAAAACCTAAGGACATGCGTTGTTCATGGTCTTAGATCCCTATCTCTGATAATCACGGAATTGAGCAATAAGTAAAAGACACAGAGATTTAACGAGTTCAGATCACGGTGTGTGATCCTACGTCTCGGCCTGGAGCTTTCCAGTAATCCACTATCACCACAGATTACAAAGAATTAGGGTTCCTCACAATCTCTCTAAAAACAAGAAAGATCTCTCTAGTTTCTCTCTAGATTTTCAGGATATAGGAAACCCTCACACATGTCTGTCTTTATATAGACTAGGACAATTACAAAGTTAAGACGGTCTAAACCTAAACCAAAGCCCAATAGGAAAAACACATTCCTAATTGACTAACCCAAGTCGCGAGCCTAGTTAATACTCATGATTTTCCATCACCAAAGCCCAACAAACTCCACCTTGATGACAAACATTTCCTAGTATATCTTCTTCATCTTTGCATTCATGTGCCGCTCCAGACTGTCCATCACCTTAGTGCTCTTCTAAGTTGAGAAAACTCAAAGCCTTCTCAAACTTATCCACAGGAAGTACCTTTGTCAACCTGAACACAATCTTTCGATCCTGGCACTTTTCAAGTACCTTAGCACCCACTTCACAGCAGTCCAATGTATCATGCTTGGCTTACTCATGAACCTACTAACCAAACCAACCGCATACACGAGATCACACCTAGTTCCTAACAGTGCATACATGATACTCCCAATAGCATTTGAGTATGGAATATCATCCAAAATTATCTCTGCTTCATCATCTTTCACAGCAGACAACTTGAAGTGCGTACCGATAGGTGTAGAAACTGATCTAGCTTCATCCATATTGAATACATGCAGACTCTTCTTGATGTAACCAGATTGAGACAAGGTGAGAACTCCACCTCCACGATCCCTCTCAATATCCATCCGAAGAATCCTTCTTGCAGCTCCTAGATCTTTCATCTCAAATCTACTGCTCAACAAATCTTTCACAATCACAAATTGATCAAAAACACTTGTTCCATTGCTTTGGAGCTTGCTTAAGTCCATACAATGCATTTTCCAACAAGCAAACAAGCAAACGTGGTCCTCTTTTCCTTTAACCACAAAACCTTCAGGCTGCTCCATATAGATCTCTTCTTCAAGTAAACCATGAAGAAACGCAGTCTTGACATTAAGCTGCTCTAATTCCAGATCCATATTTGCTGTAACCGATAGAAGAAACCTGATAGAAAAATGTTTCACAACCGGAGCAAACACTTCTTGATAGTCAATACCTTCTTTCTGAGAATAACCCTTGGCTACCAATCTAGCTTTATATCTCGGTTCTTCTACCCCTGGGATACCCGGCTTCAACCTGTAAACCCATTTGCAACCAATCACTTTTCTACCTTTTGGTCTTTTAACCAACCTCCAGGTCTTGTTCTTATCTAAAGAATTCTTCTCTTCAACTATACCTCCATTCCAGAAAACTTTATCCTTGCTTTCAACAGCTTCATGATAGTCCCTAGGTTCTTCAGAACTCATCTCGACGGCAACGATTAAGGCGAAACTCGCTAAATCATAATCACCAAGATGTTCAGGTCGCCTTGTTGCTCGTTTAGACATGTTTCGAGCTAACTCCCAATCTTCTAGAGCTACATCATCAGTTTTCTGATCTTCAACAGCTCCACCTGAAGATCCAACTTGCACATTGTCTTCAGTAACTGATATATCATGATTTTTACCCCTTTTAAGCCATGATATAAGTCTGTTTTATAGAGTCTTTCTAATATTTTGTAGTCCTTTAGAGTCTTTTACAGGTTTTAGCACGTTTGGAGCGTAATTAGAAATATTGGAGCTTTCTGGAGCAGTTTAAAGCAAAGCTGAAGTTCGTGTTGCTGAGTACCCGATTTCACGTCGAACATCGATCGATACCCCCTTGGTATCGATTGACACTAATCGCAGCAGACACGACCCGTGACTTTAATGAAGAGTTGGAGAATTGCAACTTGGTCCAGAAGTCTCTAATAATTACAAGAAACCCCAATTCGTGTTTTAAGTTATTTATAGGGATTTTACAGCCACTTTTAGGCTATGCTTTATTTTACTTTGGTTTTTGGAGAGAGATTTAGAGGGAGACAAGTCTGAAACTCTGTTGATCCGAGAGAAGATTTCGAACCCTTGTTTTTCTTTCTCTGATTATTTTATTTGATAATTTATTCAGTTATGTTGATTGTTTCATTCTCCATGTATGAGTAGATTCACTTTAGGTTTAGGGTTTTCTCATAAGGATTTCTTTGAATGCTAGGTTGATTATCTGTTTAGGATTCACCATCTGAATTAGTTCTTCGCCTTAGGTTGTGTTCAAAGCTAATTCTAGGTTGAGGAATCTGGAACTTAGATCATAGGATAATTGATTAGGCACGACAGTGCGATTAATTACCTGATAGAACCTTAGGTGAGCAAATTGATTATTTGCAAAGAGATTTGGTTTAATTGATTTGTGAACATATCAAACCTGAACTTTAAAGCTGATTTAGACTTTAGGATTCGTAAAGATATTTGGAATTCCTAGGATTTAGATTTAGATCATTCTCGCAACGACAGTTGGTTAATTATACTTTAGTGATTTGAGTTCAAGAACCGCGCTAAATCTGAATCATGTTTGTTAGTTTATCTGCGTTCATTGATTTCCTGAGAAAAACCATGGGCCTATATTCTCTCTATTGAATTTATAACTCGTTACTATTTATTGCCTTTATTTCATCCTATTTGCTTAGCTTGATTTGACATTATATAATCTATTGTGTGATTTCTGTGAGTCCTTGTGTTCGACCCCTAACTATATTACAACTGTTGCTTTAGTACTGTTAGGGTATTAATTTGAGCATATCAGTAACAGAAGTTGTCGCATCTGCTCCTCCTCGGTGTCGATCGATACTCGGGATAGCATCGATCGATACCTCCTCAGAAGGCTCACGAGACTCTTCTTTCTCGTGTCCATGTCGATCGATACTTGGGTTGGTATCAATCGATACACTCTCAGATATCGGGTTCCTCTGAGCAGTTTCTTCCACAGAAACTTTATTCGTCAAGTCTTTGAATACTGTATCTTCCACAAAGACCACATTCCTGCTAATCACACACTTTGATTCATCCAGGAGCCATACCTTGTACCCTTTGACTCCCTCCGGATAGCTTATGAAAATTCCCTTCATAGCTCTTGGTCTTAACTTCCCTTGATCTACATGAACATAAACCAATGACCCAAATCTTCTCATGTGTCCATAACCCGGCTTTCTTCCCAGCCAAAGTTCGTCAGGAATACTGACATCTAAGGCCGATGATGGGCTTCTATTAATTTGGTACACAGCTGTGCTAACCGCCTCAGCCCATAATTCTTCACCTAAGCCACTTTCATCCAATATACAACGCACCTTCTCCACTATTGTTCGGTTCATGCGTTCAGCAACTCCATTTTGCTGTGGAGTATATGCACAAGTCATGTGCCTCTCAATCCCATGCTGCTTGCAAAACCCGTCGAAGTCTTTGTTCACAAACTCCAACCCATTATATGTTCTCAGACATTTCACTTTCTTGTTTATCTGATTCTCAACCAGTTTCTTCCATTCACATAACTAGGCCTGGACATTCGGGTACCCATTCGGATTCGGGTCGGGTCTTTCGGGTATCGGATCTTTTTGGTATTGGGTTGAAGGACCCATTCGGGTATTTATAAAATTCGGTTCGGGTTCGGGTATTTTCGGGTCGGTTTCGGGTATCCAAAATATAGGAAAAAACTAAAAAATGCTAAATTTGAATAAAATTTGGTTAAATTTTGACAAATATAATTAAGAATTTTCAAATTTTTTTATTATTTTAGATATTTCGGTTATTTCGGTCTAACAATAATTGATATTTTTGGATTTTATAATTATAATTTTGGGTAATTGGGTTATATCAAGTCTAAATATAATTAATATTTTGGGTATATAATTATATTTTGGGTATTTCGGGTACCCATTCGATTCTTGGTTCGGTTCGGGTTCGGTTTCGGTTCTTCAGGTATTGGAGTCTCGGATCCGTTCGGTATTTTGTCGGTTCTGGGTTCGGTTCGGTTCCCTTTTTCGGGTCGGGTTCGGTTCGGTTCTTCGGTTCCGGGTATTTTGCCCAGCCCTACACATAACTTTGTGAAAGCTTCACTCTTAACAGACAAGAAGAACACCCACACCTTTCTAGTGTAATCATCAATGATAGACAGGAAATACTGTTTACCAGAGATACTTGGAGTCACCGATGGAGATCCCCAAAGATCTGAGTGAACATATCTCAGCGCTTCTCCTGAATTATGTTTCCCAATGTTGAAGCTCAGTCTCTTGGTCTTCCCCATTACACAACTCTCACAGAAATCCATATTCCAATCCTTCTCTTGTCAATGATGCCCCTTTTTACCAAGATCATCAGATTCTTCATGCTCATGTGTCCCAACCTTCTATGCCATAAAGCCGTCTCGTCTTTGGCTGGTTTCCTGGTAACACATATGTTTGACTATCCTACCACAGTCTCTCCATCAAGCAAATACAAAGAACCACACATAGTGCCTTGAAGACCCATCTTCCCATTCTTACAGAGCCTTGTTTTTCCTTTGCCTCCAGCATGATCAAACCCAAGCTTATCCAATATACTTGTAGATATTAAATTTCTCTTCAGCTTAGGAATATACCTGACATTTGTCAATGTCTTTACCGTGCCACCACATGCTTTTATATTGATGGTATATATTCCTTTAACCTCCACAGAATAGTCGTCCCCCAGTAACACTTATCCAGAGTTGAGCTCCTCAAATGTATCAAAACAATCTCTCCTTGAGGTCATGTGATATGAACAACCCGAATCAATCACCCACCTCTCTAGATGCCAATTTTCCGAGACTGATAACGCATCAATTTTTGCTGATTTTTCGATGACAACCGCTGCCGTGGCATCTTCATCATCGCCGCCCTTCCGCATCTTCCAAGCATAGCAATCAGCCTTCACATGTCCTTCCTTCTTGCAGAACCAGCATGTGACTTTTGTTCCCGATTTCGACCTGCTTCTGCCTCGATTCCCAGAATTTCGTTGATCCCTATTCTGCTGTCTCCCACGAGCCACATACGCTTCACCAGTGCTTTGTGAAGTCGATATTCCCTTAGCTTTAAGCTCAGTTTCCTTCGATTTCACCGCATTCACCACATCTTCAATAGAGATGGACTCTCTACTATACTTCAATGTCTCCTTCATGGAGTCATATTGAGGTGACAAGGAACTGAGTAGTAGAATTGCATGCACTTCATCCGCAACTGTAACCTTTACACTAGCCAACTCCGCAGCAGTCTTCAAGTAGTCATCGACGTTTTGATCGATTGACTTAGACCCATCCATCTTAAATGTATAGAACTTATACAAAAGATGAATCCGTCTCGATAGAGTCTTGGTGTTGTATAACCTCTCTAGTGCTGCCCAAAGATCACGTGCTGTTGTGCACTCCTCTGTTTTCCTGAGGACATGATCTCCTAGATGGAGTGTCAAAATATCCATAGCATTCTCTGCTCGCTCCCCTTTCTTGACTTGTTATGCTTTAAGTCTCTGTTCGAAATCCTCCGCTGATTCATCCTTCTTGATAACCAGCTTATCCGACTCAGTGGTTGGTGTTATTAGCTCGCCTTTCAAACCCTGAAGATTCATGTGAGCTAACATCCTTCTCTTCCACATAGAGAAATCACCTTGTCCGTCGAAGATGGCTATCTTCACCTTCGGCTTCTTCTCTGAAGACATCTCGATCAAACGAACTTCTTAACACGCTTCTGCTACCGTATCGATCGATACAAGATGGAGTGTCGATCGATACCAAACTTTCCTTCGTCTTTCTGCGAACCCGTAACAGACGTATCGATCGATACCAGGAAGGGGTGTCGATCGATACTCGAGCGATCTGCGCGATCTTCTTCTTCGCGCCTGCAGACAGCTTTTTCTCCCGGGCTATCAGATTGAAACCCTAAACCGATTGATGCCTTGATTCCAGCTATCAATCCAGATCTAAACCCTAGATCCTTGCAGAACTTCTCTGTCCAGTTGCTCCCAAGCCTAAAACCAAGGCTCTGATACCACTTTGTTGAGATTAGACCCCTATCTATGATAATCACTGAATTGAGCAATAAGTAAAAGACACAAAGATTTAACAAGTTCAGATCACGGTGTGTTATCCTACGTCTCGGCTTGGAGCTTTCCAGTAATCCACTATCACCACATATTACAAAGAATTAGGGTTCCTCACAATCTCTCTAAGAACAAGAAAGATCTCTCTAGTTTCTCTCTAGATTTTTCAGGATACATGAAACCCTCACACATGCCTGTCTTTATATAGAATAAGACAATTACAAAGTTAAGACGGTCTAAACCTAAACCAAAGCCCAATATGAAAAACACATTCCTAATTGACTAACCCAAGTCGCTGGCCTAGTTAATACTCATGATTTTCCATCACCAAAGCCCAACACTCTCTTTTATGTTTTTACAAATTTCATCTAAAGCAAACATGATCCCATCAGCAAAACTGACCCTCTTTATGTTATATTCTCTATGTTTCACAAAAAGTATCATTTTGACACATTTCACAAAACTATTAAAAGTTTCATATTACCCTTTATCAATACATTAAATAATTTTTATTTCCTTAATTAATACATTAAAACAATAAGATTAAAACTAGATTTTTATTTAAAAGTTTGTTTGTTTCTGGAAATGATACTCCCTCCGTTTCTTTTTATAAATAGTTTTAAATAAAAAAACGCAGATTAAGACAAATGTTGCTTTTTACATTTTCTAAAAAAAATTATTATTTTGTCTGAGAACTCAATTAAAAAGAGAAATAGTGCTCTAAAAAAAAATCAAGGGGAATACCAATAGAGGAAATTTGATTTAATATCCCAAATTTTTTATATATTTTGAAAACTAACCCCTCTTTTAAAATCTTTGAAAAACTAAGTTTTTTATTAGGTACAAAAATATTATACCCATCATAAATTTTTGAATACAAATACAATAATTGTTTTTTTTCAGAAGAAATATATATTATAAAATAAATATTCAACAATAATATTATATATATATATATATATATTTCGAAAGAAAAAAAATAAATTATTTTAACTAAAATTCATATTAGATATAAACAATTTTGTAAGATATACACAAATTTATTATTATATTTATCATTAACATACTCAAACTCTATATATACATCATCATTGTACAACAAAATTATACAAAACATGTTCTGAAACCGTAAGTTCATACCAACTGCTCTGTTATTGAATTGTTTTTTAAGTTTCCATGCACAAAATCTAGATAT
>PKML01043497.1:383689-402680 GCA_002933935.1 Eutrema yunnanense | reverse complement strand
AACCGAAAGATTTCGGTTACCAAGCGGTTATTAATTTTGATAACCATACCGAACCGAACCGAATGGTAACCGAACCGAAACCGAACCGAAAACTGTTACTAACCGAATGGATAGTAAAACACATAACCGAACGTAACCGAAAACCGAAATAACCGAACCGAACCGAACCGAACCGAATAACCATATGCCCATCCCTAGTCTCGTCGATATGTTTTAGGTTGTCCTTGAAAACTTCAAACCTAAGCAATTTCTCCTCAACGCTCTCGTAAAGCATTTCCAAATTAGAGATCCAATTCTCAAAGAGTACGAAGAGCTTTTCGTGAGATTCCAAGTCTTCGGGTGCATATCCAACAATGGAGTAATCTTGAGAAGCAGCGAAAGAAAGAGAAAGAGACACTGCGGATAAGGCAAGAGCAAAACAGATGATTCTTGAGGAGATTTCCATTTTTTGGGTTCCAAGCTCTGTATTTTGATTGGCATGTTTATATATAAATCTCTGACCCTGAGGATTTAATAAATTATGTCGATCATGTTGCTTTAAGGGTAAATCTTTTTGAGTCTGAATCTTGAATGAAGACTCAGTCTTTAAGCGTACTTTGAATCCAAGTAAGTTATTACTCTCATGTTTGTTCAGTTCGGTCGAAACCTCTATCTCAGAGGGTATGCTTCATTGATTGGGAAACAAAACCAATAGTTAAGCCCATGTAGGCCCATATATAAAACGCATGCTATATTTGTTCCGTTCGCAAGGCAAAAACAAGAACATAAAAACTACAACAACTTTTTTTTTTTTTTACATCAAAAACTAAAACAGTCTTCATATGTTATCTTCATTTGTTTCCATAACATTAAGATATTTTAATCACAAAATGTAATTTAAATAGAAAATATAGCATCAAACACACACACAAAAATACAACAAACACTACAAGAAATTGGGGTTTTGATAGCAGTTGAGGATAGCGTTTTTTACATTTCTGCTATGGTTGACATATACCTCAGTTTTAGATAGCGTTTGCATTTTGGCAAACGCNAAAAGTGACTTGACGCTCAGAGAGAGATTATGTTTCCTCTCTATTAGTTGAACATAATCTAACAAGTTGGCCTATTGTGCAATTATTGTGCAATTATTGTGCAATCCCAGATTTTCAAACACATATATATGTAACTATCGTCAGACTCAAAACCAAAGCTTTTGGATCTGTTCATCACTTCATCGAAACCAGTTGTGGAGATTCTGCTGATAACAACAGTTGGATTTTACATGGCTCTAGATGGAGTCGATCTTCTTGGTCAAGATGCTCGCAAATATTTCAACAACGTTCGTTTTAATGTTTGTAGAACGAAGAAGCCATCACTGAAGGAGCCAGTTGTTTGTATTACAAAGAAGCTGACATGTCCTGCAAACTGATCTCGGGGAGACTCTCCCGTGTAAGCGGCCTCCTGGAAATAACACCCATTACTGCTGTGGGTTTAGCTGCTGCAGTAGCTGCTGCAGTAGCCGTTGCAGGAGCCGCACTTACTCTTATCTTCCTAGTATGAGGGTTTCGTTTTTAATTTATAATCACAAAATTGGGATCCAACCTTGTCGCATTAATATTACTAACCGTTAAACAACATGGTTTTTCCAAACAATTTGTAGAGAAAAATGAAATGCTCTTTTGAAAGGCATTCGTCAACAGATTATAAGAAGCTCTAGGACTGGGCAACAAATCAAACCGACTAAATTTCATCTGTTTAACCCCGAACCAAATTTAAAGATCCAAATAAACCAACATTTATGTAAAGAAAACAAAAATTGCGTACAGACCAAAAGACAGACGTGGAAGAAAGAAAGCTGCAAAAAGTCTGTGCGGTTTGAGGAAGAAAAATCTCTCTGATTTTGAGGAGGAAAAATCTCTCTTATAAAGGTTTTCTATAGAGAGATATGGAAGGAAATTGTTTGCAAAGAGGCATTGTTCGTCCAAATGTTACGAATCAGCGACCATCCCATTACAATGGTTGCAAGTCAAGCTTGACGACTTGTATTCATCATAACTTGCCAATAACCGAGTACAACAATGGCGAAAGAGGGAACAACTCTATGAGTGAAGACGATGATGATGGTCATAACGAGTCGAACAACTCAAAGCAAAACTCAACGTGTTAAATGGATGGATAAAATGGTGAAGCTGATGATCACGACTCTTTCTTATCTCGGTGAAGATGAAAGGTAAGTGGAAATCAGTTTCCATAGTCATGGATCAAAGGGGTTATCATGTTTCCCCACAGCAATGCGAGGATACGTTCAATGATCTTAATAAACGGTACAGAAAGCTTAATGATGCTTGGTCGAGAAACTTCTTGTGAAGTTGTTGAGAATCCTGCTCTCTTGAATAGGATTGATTACTTGAATGAGAAAGAGAAAGACGATGTTAGGAAAATCATGAGCTCCAAACATCTTTTCTACCAAGAGATGTCCTCGTACCATTAATTTGAGTTTCTTGATCTTATTATATGGCTTCAACCATAAGGATCAAATCATTTAATCGTGCTTTTTTTTTTTTTTTATCAAAATTGATCAAGACCAGTGTGGTTGCATAAAGAAGTGGTTACAATAATCGGTACGTTAACTTTGCATTAGGCATCATTTATTTCACATAGCCAAGATTTGAAGTTTGAAGTAAAGAGTAGTTTCTGATGTTTTCTATTTCCATATATAGAATGAGGTTTGATCTGCTTTAGTTATGTCCTGTAAGCATCAGTGAGTCAATGAAAGGGACAAGAACATAGAGTAACTTGTCAAAACAACGACTGCTCTAAATTAGCTTTCTTCCTTGGGGAATTGATTCTCTCTAACACGAGGAGGCCATGAGCTTTTATGTGATTGAATAATCTTTTAAAATCTTCCTTTTAGTTTTAGAGAAAGAAAACAAAAAAAAATGGTAGTTTTGTTTTTATCTTTGGAAAAACTCAATTTACAGACTATCAATTTTATAGAGTAGAGAGAGATTCGTAGAACTCTCTACAAATAAATCTATTACTAATAAAAGTTAATGCTATAGACCTCTAAAAGCGTCACAAAAGATTTTAAACGATACGTTAAATTATGCCAAATCAGCATTTTAATTAAATTTTAAATAATGTTAAGAATTCCAAAAAATAGTATCTTAAAATGGAAATAAATATCAAAAGAGCTAAATTAACAAAAAAAAAAACAAAAATTAAAAATGGAAATAGATCTCAAAAGGGCTAAATGAACAAAAGGAAAAATCATTTAAAAAGAAATTAACTTCATATATATATTAACTCTATGGAAAATCAACATAAAAAATTAAAACAAAAAGGAGGAAATTATATGTCAAAATAAAATCTTACACTAATAAAAATTAATGATATATGCATCTAAAGATGTCCACATATAATTTTAAATGACCAATTAAAATATGCCAAATCATCATTTTAATTAAATCTTAAATAATGTCTAAAATTCTAAAAATCGTCTCTTAAAATGGAAATAAATATAAAAAATATAAATTAACAAAAGAAAAATTCATTTAAAAGAAAATTAATTTGATATATATAATAACTCTATGAAAAATCAACATAAAAAGTTTAACAAACAAAAAAAATAAAATAAAATTATATGCCAAAAAAATGTGTCTCTTAAAATGGAAATAAATATCAAAAGAGCTAAATCAACAAAAGAAAAAAAATCAAAAATAGAAATAAATATCAAAAGAGCTAAATTGACAAAAGAAAAAATTATTTAAAAGGAAATTAACTTGATATTTATGCTAACTCTATAGAAAATCAACATAAAAAGCTTAACAAACAAAAAAAAGAAAAAAAAATTATATGTCAAAATAAAATCTATTACTATTAAAAGTTGAAGCTATATGCCTCTAAGGGTATTGATTTTGCCTACTTAATTGTCTTCTTGATCAAAGATATGCTTTGATGGAATAAAAAAAAATAAAAGAACGACATGAGAAAGAATTCACCCATGGATTGAGAAAGACGACTATAATGAAGGAAACATGACTATGTGTAAACCAATTTTCTCAGATATAATATAATGTTTGTTACTTCAATATTATTTGTAATGATCCCTAAGTATGAGAATTAAATTCTCATCGCTTAGGTTTATGATCTCATCGAAGAACCATTGAAAAGTTAGCACAACCAATATGTCACCAGACAAAATTTCTGCTTCTATCTCTCCAATGTAAAATTTACAAAAAATATATTTACTTTGTCGGTTTTTTATTATTATAACTTTGTTTCAAATTTCATATCATATTCATATATTGTTTTGGTTTCAAAATTGATTTTTTTCATAGATATGAGAGCAATATTTGTTTTTATTACATTGCTTTTCGATTTGTAGATTGAATTAAAAAATTTGTATTGATTAAAATAGTTAAGGAAGGAAAATATTTTGTATTGATTAAAATAGTTAAGGAAGGAAAATATTTTTAACCTTTGGACATAATACCTTTGAAATGATTTTATATCCCACATTACAAAGGCTTATGGGCCTTAAATATGTCATCCTAGTTGGTCTTTCCGTCTTCGGAATAAGACAAATACTTGTCGTATTCAGTTGTTGGTCAAAAACACCAGTCTCTAGGAAACCGTTTACAAGTCCTACTAAATCTGCCTTCACTATCTGCCAGGATCGTTGGAAAAAAAGTGATGTCATCCCGTCGGGGCTCGAGGCTTTTTCTGGGTGCATCATAAAGAGTGTCGTTCGTACCTCCTCTTCGGTGGCCCTCGCCGTAAGGGCGTCGTTGTTCTGTTCCGAAACCAAAGACGAGATTTTGCCCAGAGCCTCCTCGACGTCCGTCGGGGACGTAGAGGTAAATAGTTCATCAAAATATTTTACCGCCACTTGTTCCACCTCTTTTTCTGATGTCACCCACACTCATGATGTATTGTGCAATCCAACAATCTGATTCCTTGCCCTCCGTTGCATAACTTGCGCAGGGTAAAATTTTGAATTTTTATCACCCACTGTTAGCCATAAAGTGCGGTTTTTTTGTTGCCAGAAGTACTCCTCATCCTGATATGCTGCTTTTAATTTTTCTGTAATATCTAAAAATTCCTCTTGAGTCCTCGTATCATCATTTTGAATTTCTTCTAGTGCTTGTTGTAACTCATTGATCTTCTATTTGCCGTAAGGTAAATTGTTTTTCCGCCATTTTGATATCTCCCGTCGACAGTTCCTAATTTTTTGGGCAAAAGATAGTCTGTTTCCTCCTTGGTTAATCTCCCAACCCTTGGCAATCGATTCTATCAGTCCGTCTTGCCCAATCCAACGTTTATCAAACCTAAATTGGCCCCGTTTCCTAGGGGGTTTTGTCCACGATTGTGGCCACTATTGGTCTATGATCCGACCCGATCATTGCCAAATATTCAACATACGAGTGTGAAAAAATTCCATGCCAGTCTCCATTTGCTAGAGCCCGATCTAGCAGACATCTAACTGTATTACGATATTATTTATATAATAATCAATCTATATATATTCAAAAATATATATTCGAGATATGGCAACATTTTTCACTATAATTTGTTATATTTTATTTCAATATCTGTTGGGGTCGGTTTTTACCCGGACGAGTTTAACTACCTAAAAATGACTAAGTATCAGAAATGGGCCTTGAAAAGCCCAACCTCACAGGCCTGTCTGAATGGGCCGAGCCAAAACATGATGGATCAGGAGAACTGGCTCGGCCAAACCAAGCCGAACTCAACCGAGAAGGCCGACTCGGCCGAACCGAGCCAAACCAAAGAAACCGGCTAGGCCGAACCGAGCCAAGCTCAACCAAGAAGGCTGGCTCGGCCAAACCGAGCCAAACCAAGAAGGAGCCAACAAAACCGAGCCAAACCAAGAAGAAGCAAACAGAACCGAGCCAAACCAGGGGGAAAATCGGCCGTATTGAGCCGAAGCGAGAAGGATCGCATGAAAATAGAGAGGCCTGAGTCAAGGGCCGGATAAGCATGTTGGGCCGAGCAAACAGCAAAACGGGCCGAACCAAAGGTCCAAAAAAGCAAACAGGACGAGCCGGAAGAGATGCGGAAGCCCATTTAGCAAGCTCGATGATCTTCGCCCTAGTAGAAAACTTAAGTCGGCGCGGCCGCACAAAGAGAAAAGGAAGACTTCCGAGATTCTCGCTTAGGCGATTTATAGAATTAGTATAAATAGCCAATGTATTCATTCATTAACGCATCTTTTACAATCTTAGAAATCCTAGCTATAGAGAGAATACTTGTATCGCATATCATTTCCAGAAAACAATAAACTTATCTTCTGATATTTGTTCTCGTGATAAACCCTAGAAGTTGCAGTTCCCTCTTTGAATCATTTAACACGTTTTTGGTTGTGCGAGTTTTGGCTCACACAATTTGGCGCCGACTGTGGGGATTTCGCAAGCTTTCTTACACAAAAACTCACCGAGACTAGATCCGAAGAGATGGCTATCGACGAAGGAAGAACCGAAGGCGATGCAAACAACAACGGAGACAACCGCACCAGAGATCCAACGAACCGAACTGACCTTCCGGTAGGAGTCCCAACAGCAGTCCCGGAGCCGCTAGCCAAAGTGAAGGACATGCTCGCCAAGTTCATGCAGAAGATCGACGAACAGGACAAACGAAGCGATTTCTTCGCTGAGAGATTGGAGACGATGACGACGGAGAGCCGAGCCAGAGTCAACATCCCAGAGGAGCAAGCACGTCAGGAGGAATTAGACGGCACTTCGGCCTAAACCCAACAATCCTCGAATTCACAACACCCGCTAACGCACCCGGGGCATGATGCAAAACCCCTCCGACCTGGTGACACCCGCAGCAACGAGAACCATCCTGACTGAGCCGCCTCGTTTAGCCCGAAGGAGAAAAGTAATTGGCCATGATCGCGATCCACCAACCAATGGTGAAGCGACGAGACACCCCGGGAAGGAAGTTATCACTATCGAAGATGAAGACGAGCACGAAGAAGAAGACCTCATCCCGCTACAAAACTGGACCACATGACAAATCACTAGGGCAGAGCTTGAAGCAGCCTTAGAAGGAACGAGGGCAAACAGTGGCAATGCCACCTCGGATCGGAATAGAAACTTGACGGAAGAAGAGGAGAATCTGCTCTGACTCGAGCAGGTGCAGCGTGAGGACGAGCTGAGGAGAGCAAAACGATTCCAGCACGGCGAGCCACAAAGAACTAACCGGGCCAACAGACTCGGGGATATCCAATACGAAAATGACGGTACCTTGAAGGAAAAAGAGGAAGCAGGAGCACCTCGATCTAAACAGCCGAGATCGAATCGAATCTCCATCAGAATCGACGAGAGAAAAGAGAAGATAGAAGCTTATTCAGCGACGATGAATCGCTGAATCCGAAATTCGGAGAGGGATCAACTTTCGTTAGCGAAGAAGAGAAGAGTAAAGGGTTGAGATGAGAAGAAGAAGATGAAGAAATTGTCGAGAGAACCAAAAACCAATCCAGTTTCGACAGGTGTCTTAAGAACCTGCTTAAGAACTGATCCTAAAAGTCCTTCGCTAAGAGACGGTTCTTAACAATTTTGGCCTTTTTGATTTATTTTACTTTATTTTTTTTCTAAGAAGCCCTCTCATGAACCTCCGATGGAGATGGTCTAACGAGCTACATATTAAAGCCAGGTAAATGCAAATGGGTAATGTACACCTTTTGTTAACCTCTCTCTCTCTCGATCTCGATATACTGTAATATTTTCCATGTCTACTTGTGTACCTCAGAGGTGGATTGTCGCTCTGAAACACTTCCCAAGGATGATCTCTTCATAGATAGTATGCCCAATTGTATGCCTGAGGTTGTGCCAAAGGGCAGTGATGAGCTGCAATACGACGAGATGAAAGGAACAGAGATACAAGAAGAAAAGGAATGGCTTCATCTGTACGCTGAACTCACAATGTTCGCCAACGATTCTCATTTCTTCGAAGTGAGAAAAAGAAGACTTGGACTAAAAAACAAATAGGGGAATTCGTGTAGGTTAATGATCTCTTGGTGTTGTGTTGCAGGACGAATCAGAGACGCTTGAGCTGAGAAAAATAATTGTTCAAACCAGACAAGATGTGGAGTCGAAGAAGGCGGCCAAGGCGAGGAATGCAATCTTCTACATTAGTTTCAAAAGCAAAGGCGGTCAAGACTACAATGCTATCATAAGGAGAACAACGGTTGAAACGCCAAATCATATGTCGCTTGAAGTCAAGTGTTTGATGTGAAACCCAACCATTATGTATCATTAAGTATCTTATTATCTCGACCCATTATGTATTATTAAGTATCTTATCGATCTAGATCTTTCTTCAGATGGTCGTATTTGCTTAATGCTTTGCTTAATGTTTTGCTTGTGTGCTAGTCATGCAAGGGGGATAAATGACTTTAATTCTATTTTTGTTCTACATATATATATGGGTCGACGATCTATTTCTCCACGGGAACTTTCATATAATAACACATCTACACAATGTTTAACCCTAGTGCTATTTCCCCATCATTTGAAAGTTCGAAATCTATTTCCCCACGAAATCAAAGTTCGAAACCTATTTCCCCACAAAATCAAATTTCGAAACCTATTTCTCCACATACCACTATTTGATTCGGTTTACTGTATAACAATTAAATATAAACCGAAATAAAACCAAACTTAACCCAATTACAAACCAAATCAATGAACTAAACCCAAAACCAACCCAATTCCTAGTCTAACCCAAAAATTCGAATTACTGTTTACAAGATCGGTGAAGCCTTCTTCCACAGCAACAGGCAAAGCAATTTCACAGCTTAAAGATGCTGACTTTACCCTGCAAAATGTTGCTACACCTTCGAATTCAACAGCATAAAAACTCCAGCTATTTCCAAATTTTACTTAAAATCCACTCAAGACATATAGCTTGATGCTGCTTACCAGAATAGCCAGTACGACCTTTCTCGCAGGTGCGAGTGCATGAGAAAAACGATTCATACCCATCAACTATCGTCAAATCCACTGATAATTCTTGCCTTCTAAGTTTTGTCTCCTAGATTCAAACCCGAATAAAACTATTACGGATTCATCGGAAATTAAAAAAAGAGACCGATATAAAATTTTCAAAATCGAGTGGACATTGAAGTAAAACCTGGAAGCAGATGATATCGGCGTCGAACGAATCGAGGAGTTTGAGAAGAGAATCAAACTGCGAAACTCGTTGCCTACGGCCATTAACGTTGTAAGTCAATAACTTCATCCTCTCTTCTTCCACCCAAGTTCGACAAAGATCCGGCTGCTGAAGCGCCTTCTTCGTCTTCCAGCTCTCTGGTGCCCATTTCGATTTACCCACATTAAGCCCGACGGTCTTCGTCACCGCAGTAGGAGTCGTCACCGCATATGAAGCTGGTGGTTTGGGATCGGTTTGCACGGCGAAGACCCGGAGGGAAGTATGTCTTGGGACGGCGGAGGAGAAGGTTGTTTGACGGTGGTTGTATATCGACGATTTGACCGATGATAGATTCATGCTTCCATTCATGAGCGCCATTTTTCCTTGATTATTGTTTTAACAAATAAAAGAAGATTTCGGTTTTGAGATTTCGACAAATGTGTGTAATGGCTTCGCCTCCGTCTCCAAGGATGAACGAAACCAAAAGATTTCGGTTTTGAGATTTCAATTTCAGTTTCAATTTCAATTTCAATATTCTCAATTTCAATTTTCCCAATTTTAATTTTCTCAGATTATTTTTTTTATGAATTGGGATCGAAATTTTTTGGGTGTAGAAGAAGAAGTCGGGTGAAGAAGAAGAAATCAGGTCGGTCGGTTTGATTACTGGTCGGATCGATTTGAGTTAAGAGGTATGGTTTAATTTTAGGTTACAAACCGCTCAAAACTGATACCAAACCGATAAAACCGACATCTGTGGAGAAATAGCATTGGGGTTAAACTTTGTGTAGATGTGTTATTATATGAAAGTATCCGTGAGGAAATAGATCGTCGACCCTATATATAGTGTGAGTTAATTTGGATTAAATTGCAGCGTTCTTTTTGTGGGTTTCTTGTTTATCCTTTTGCTTGCATATTTTTTTTTTATTGGTCGGATGTTTTATTGTCGTAAACTTAATTTTGTTTTATTTTTAGTGCCTACATTAAATCTCACTTTAGTTTTATACTTTTATCGAATCGCGCAAGATATCTCCAACGTTTCATATAAAATTAACGTAGCCACCAAAATTAGGAGTGGTCACTTCGGTTTGTGGTTTGGTTTCGGTTCGGTTTTTTTGGTTTTTTGGTTTTATAAAAATTCAAACCATATATATTTCGGTTTGGTACGGTTCGGTTTTTAACTGTTTTCGGTTTATCGATTTTATAAAAAATGAAACCATTTAAAAACCATATGCAATTTTGGCTCGGTTCGGTTTGGTTCGGTTACGATTTTTAATTTGGTTCATAACTTTTGATAAGGCTCATACAATAAGCAAAAATAAAATGAATGTATAAATAATATATTAAGCTAATAAATAGGCATACTAATAAGTACAAAAACAAAAAGAATTCAAAGTCTAGAATCCAAATCAAATTGTTCGTAAATCCAAATCATCAATAAAAATCAAGACTAAAAAAAACCTAGAAAATAGATGAAAAGAAGAAAATTCAGATTCTTATCATCGTCATTAGTCACGATTGTTCGTCTCCTCATGTTGCTTATGAATCTCTGATCAACAAAATTAACAACAAATAAAGAAAAAAAAGAAAGCTATATAAAATTAATAAATCAAAACTAAACCAAAAAACAAGAATGGATAAATGATAAATCTAAACAAAAAATAAATAAATATAAAGCTATATAAAATTAATCTAAAATGTAAAAACCGAAAAAATCATTCTGTTTTACGGTTTTAAACCAAACCAAACTGAAACCGAACTCTTAACAAAAATGATAACTAAATGGGTTTTTAGATTACACCATAACCAAACCATATGATTTATTTCGGTTTGGTTCGGTTCGGTTTTTTCGGTTACGGTTTTTTTGCCCACCTCTAACCAAAATGTTTGCCGTAATTAATGTTCCATGGATGTATTTTACAAGACGGGAAAACGGCCGATTGGTACTTCAACAATTCCAATTGGTACCGATTCGTATCCGAATAATTTTGGTGTGCAATTCTATACCCGAACCCTGAAAATTTGAATATCACAACACGTCCAATTTTTTTTCAGCCAAAACGTGCATTGACCAAATTTCCGTTAGTCAACCCCGTTAATTCTTAAACAGAGATGACACGTCAGTATCCCCGTTGGATCGGAAGTGCTAAACGACGTCGTATTGGAGAGACAAACAAAGATTAAAACAAAAATACAAAACGACATCGTTTTATATAGAAACAAGATTTTTTAAAAAAAAATACATGTCTTCAGGAAATTTGGGGAATAACACAGAAGGCTAGGGTTTTCGTTGATATAATCTCTAAATACCCCAAAATCAAAAGATCCCCAAATCTAAAATTCCTAAATCGATAACAAACCCTAAAATCAGAAAAACAAAGCTAATCATTTCCTTTGAATTGCATATCATAACAGAGAATTGTATAATTTGGGGCTGTGAAAGTTGCTTTTCCCAGCTTTTCGAAAGCGTCAGATCGATATGGGACACAGCCATGGATTGCTTCGCCAACGACGTTGCTCAGCCACGCAGGCCAACCGGTGGCGACCTGCTCAGTTTCAAGTACTTGCCGAGCGGGAAACTCAACGCCTCACTCCTGCAACTCGAACTCGCTCGACCGGACTCTCTCAACTCACCAAACTCGCTCCCCAACTCACTGTCGATCTTCTTGCTACTCTTCTTTCCACTCTTCCTCCTCCACGACACGAGCTTCTTCTCAACCGCCAGAGAAGGATCCTCGACCATAATTTGATCCGAGCTGGAACACACATCATCACCTTATGAATTCCTCTAATTTTTCTTTGAATTTATCATATGAATTCCTTTATGAACTCGAACTAAGTAACATGAATACATTGAATTATTACTTCCAAAACCAGTGTACATGTGATTCCATCAGTATGTGAGAATAAAGTTTTCAATTTTCCATAAAATAAAACCAACAAAAAAATTCCAACAACAAAAAATCGGGTGAAGAAATCAAATTGGTTGGTTTTTGATCTTAAGTTTTTTTTTTTTTAATCTTTGCTTCATACGACTTGTTTATATATTTTCCCCCCACAAATTTGTCTTCAATACGACATCGTTTAGCACTTCCGATCTAACGGGATATCGACGTGTCATCTCCATTTAAGAATTAACGGGGTTGACTAACGGAAATTTGGTCGATGTACGTTTTGGCCGAAAAAATTGTACGTGTTGTGATATTCAAATTTTCAGGGGTTCGGATATAGAATTGCACACCAAAATTATTCGAGTACGAATTACGAATCGGTACCAGTTGAAATTGTTGAGGCACGAATCGACCGTTATCCCGAATCGCGCAAGATATCTCCTAGTTTCATTTAAAATCAACGTAGCTACCAAAATGGTTGCCGTAATTAATGTTCCATGAATGTACATTACAAGACACAAAAATATCCCATCACATAACTTCACTGCTCATCTGATACCAAAAAAGGTGTTTTTTAGGCTGTTTAAACTTCATCCTTCCATTGAAATCCTAGTCCGACCTTCAAACTCTACTTCCTGCCTGCACACATCAATCAAATATTTGAACCCTTTTGTCGCTGGTTTCCTCATGCAGAAGTTGCTTAAATATTGCAGCATCTAGAGTGTCTTATTAGCATCATTTACACCACTTTTTTACTGATCAGACTATTACTTGATGATCGTGTTGGGAACTTGATTACCTTGTCGGAGAAGTGGCAAACCCCAAGAAGCCTTTTGCTGCCATTTTTGGAGTCCCTCTTGTCCACAGTTGATATTCTCCTGCTCGGTGGAGGTATATATGATTTTCACTTTTTACAAGGCACAAAGACACTCACTCGGATCTTCCCTCGTGGAAGAGGACAAGCTTGACTTGGCGAAGTCACTCATGGAAAAGGCAAAAGCCAAAAGCCAAAAGCCAAAAGCCAAAAGCCAAAAGCCAAAGGTGTCTCTCTGTTTCTCCCAACCGATGTGGTTATTGCTGACAAGTTTGCTCCTGACGCTAACAGCAAGGTAACAGTTGCATTCATTGTTTGCGAGTTATGACTTTCAATGGGTCATTAAAGAAAAAACAAAATCATTTTAGTGTCTGCTCTAGTCTCTATAAAGCTAACACATTTATGAACTCTTGCAGATAGTGGCAGCCACGTCCATCCCAGATGGCTGGATGGGTCTCTATATTGGTCCAGACTCCATCAAGACATTCAGCGAAGCTCTTGACACAACTAAAACCATCATCTGGAATGCACTACAAGAAACAGGATCTTTTCCGACGGAAATTCCGACAGACATATTTCTGTCGGAAATTTCCGACGGATTTCAGACGGTAATTGGACGAAAATAACATCCGTCGAAAAAAGGACCCGTCGGAAAATAACCGACGGATTTTCGACAGATGATATAGCCGTTTGACGTTGCCGACGGATTTACGACTGATTGTAGCCGTTTGAAAAAATATATATGTTACATAGCCGTTTAAATATAGCCGTTAAATCCGTCGGTAATCCGTCGGAAAACGCGTACAATTTTCTTATAAAAACGTATCCACCCTCTCATTTACAATCACAAAAAACCTCTCATCTACAATTCCTTACAAAAATGTCTTCTTCAGATCCTTATAATTATTTTCGATCATGGATGGACAAGCCTCATCAAATTCCGGACACGGGCCTAGTTACGGAAGAATTCAGAGAAGGTATGCAGGAATTCATGGCATTCGCGGCTAAGAAGAAGAAAGCGAAAAAAAACCGGTAAAATATATTGTCCTTGTATTAATTGTCAGAATCGTAGATTAATCGTGATAGATAAAGTATGGTCACACCTTTATTGTCATGGGTTTGTGCCGGGTTACAAGATTTGGTATTATCATGGAGAAAATAATACAATGTTGATAATTATGCTAGTACTAGTGAACAGTATATTCGGGATAGCGCTAGCTTAGAAGAACCTGCAATGGAAGTAGAAAGTATTGTAGGTCACGTTCAGATGGTGAACGATGCATTCCGTGAAAGTATGCCATCGGTTGCTGAATATGGAGATAGAGGGGAAGAACCAAACGCATAAGCTCGAAAATTCTTTGATATGTTAGACGCTGCTAAAAAACTTTTATATGATGGGTGTAGAGGTGGACATTCCCCTTTATCAGCTGCAACTAGGATGATGTGTATAAAGACGGATTTCAATTTGAGTGAGGAGTGCGTGGATGCAATCGCTGATTTTGTGAAATACATTTTGCCAGAAGATAATCTTGCACCTGCATCATACTATGAGATACAGAAACTTGTTGATGGGCTAGGATTGACGTATCAGATGATAGATGTATGCATTGACAACTGTATGATATACTGGAGTGAGGATGCAGGCCGTTCGAATGTCGTTTTTGTCGCAAACCTCGGTAAAAGGATACAGGTGGAAGAGTGTTAGTGCCATATAAACGGATGTGGTATTTGTCGTTAACAGAGAGATTGAAGTGGTTATATCAGCCATAGGGCACATCGGGAGCAATGAGATGGCATGATGAGCATACAACGGATGGAGAAATTGCTCATCCCTCAGACGCAAGAGCATGGAAACATTTTCAATCAATGTATCCTAGTTTTGCGTATGAGGCGAGGAACGTATACCTTGGATTATGTACTGATGGTTTCAACCCTTTTGGGAAGCACGGTAGACAATATTCATTGTGGCCAGTAATTGTAACACCTTACAATTTGCAGCCATCTTTGTGCATGAGACGGGAGCTCTTGTTCCTTAGCATTCTCGTTCCTTGACCAGAGCATCCGAAGAGAGCACTCGATGTGTTTTTGCAGCCATTGATTTATGAGCTACAAATGTTATGAGAGCATGGAATTGAGGCGTTTGATGTTTCTTGTGTGCAGAATTTCGTCATGCGGTCGGTACTTATGTGGACCATTAGCGATTTTCCAGCATATGGCATGTTATCAGGATGGACAACGCACAGAAGGTTATCGTGCACGTACTATCAATATAACACATATACGTTCCAATTGAAGCACAGACGCAAAACGTCTTGGTTTGATTGTCATAGGCGATTCCTACCAAGAGATCATCCTTATCGTCGGAGCACCACATTGTTTAGGAAGAACCGGAAAGTAATTGATGGTCCACCTCCTGAGTTAGATGGACAATATTTGTAGACTCAGTTCAGAGATTTTGGTGCAGATAGTACCGTTGATTGTGGTTGTAACAGGCATCATCATGTTGATGGTTGTGGGAACTTACATAATTGGCACAAGAGGAGTATTTTTTATGATTTGCATTATTGGAAGGACCATCTTTTGAGACATAATCTGGATGTCATGCACATTGAGAATATTTTTTTCGACAACATTATGAACACCGTTCTCAATGTCCAAGGGAAGACGAAGGACAATCTGAAGTCTAGATTGGACTTGCTAGACATTTGTTCTCGTAGAGCACTACATGTGACAGGGAGCGGAAAGCCTCCGGTCCCGATATTTCGGTTGGATGAACGTTCAAAGGCTGAGTTTTTTCACTGGATTACCGATAGTGTTAGATTCCCAGACAGATACGCATCTAACCTTCGGAACTGCGTTGATCATGGAGAAGGGAAGTTTAGTGGGATGAAGAGTCATGATTGCCATGTGGTGATGCAGCGCCTCCTTCCATTTGCCTTTGCATATCTTCTACCACGTAATGTCCACGAAGCAATTGCAGGTATACAATCATTAAATTAATTTTTAAATACTTTACACAATACTTTAGTATTAATTTATTTATTCATTTGTTATGCATATTATGCAGGGATTGATGCATTTTTCGAGATATATGTTCGCGGTCTCTTACATTAGACGGTATTTGCAACCTTGCGAATAATATACATGTAATCCTTTGCAATTTGGAGAAGATATATTCGCCTTCCTTCTTTGATGTTATGGAACATCTAACAATTAATCTCCCTCGAGAAGCAGAGATTGGGGGCCCGGTTCAGTACCGTTGGATGTATCATTTCGAACGGTATATGTTTCATCTAAAGAAGAAGGTAAGAAAATTGAGCAAAGTGGAGGGTTCTATTGTCGCACAGAGCATCAATGAAGAAACCTCACATTTTGTCGAGTTCTACTTTCCATCACAAGTCAAAACGAAGAGTCGTAGACCAGCTCGACATGATGACGGAGGCGTACCACCATTCTATTCGGTCGATGTTCCTCATATATTCTTAGAGATTGGACGACTTAGTGGAAAAGGTAAGAAGCGGAGATTTTCAGCACAGGAGCGGGATCATTTGCATATGTATATTCTCACAAACTGCGACGGAATTGAAGAATATGAGAGGTATTATATTGAACGAAATTATTAATTACTTATTGGGTCCTTGATTATATATATGTTAACGTGATGATCGCTTCAATCTCACAGGATGTATATGGCATATCAACGTTTTGCATTTCCGAACAAAACAGAGGACGAGCTAATGGAGCTCAAACAGGAAGAGTTCAGACGTTGGTTAAAAGATTATGTAAGTGTTTTAATTGCCTTGTTTTTAACTATCATATATAATGAATGATTTATTTTACTCATTTTAGATTTTATTCGTGCAGGTCACGACAGAGAAAGCTAACAGACAAATATTTCCCACGTGGTTAGAAGAAATTGTGCGTTTTCCACTAGCAAACGTACAGTCACATGTGATGTATAGCACACGGGGGTATGCTTTTAAGATTCTTCGGGATGATAGGAATGCGACAACTTCAGATTACGGTGTATCTACTCAGTTCGGTGATCTTTTATACTATGGTGTCGTACGTGAGATTTTGAATGTTCAGTACCCGGGAATGCTCGGTTTGAGATGTGTTGCATTTTTATGCGACTGGAACGACCCATTAGTAGGAAGCGGTGTGCAACACGACCAATTTGGTGTTTCATCATTACATAGCAGAAGGCGACTCCAGAAATATGAGCCATTCGAACTTGCTTCATAAGCAGACCAGGTTTGTTTTTTTCTTTTACGTTAATTTTTAATTTTGTATTTTTGCATTCCCGTGGTTAAATTTTTATATGACTTTATTACATGGTCTAGGTATGCTATATTCCCTATCCTCGGGTGATCACAAACAAGCAAGACCTGTGGGTTACAGTCACATCGATAAACCCGAGAGGTAGGGTTCATGGGATGTCCGATCATGAACCCCTCCAACAAAGCTCCGTAGGTTTGGGTTCAATCGAACATTCCCTAGAGGTCGGTCTTGTTGTTGATTTCACCATACATGCAGACGATCGGGTATATGAGGATTCAGAGGAAGAATTAGACGAATTTGGGGAAACTTCCTATTCAAGAGAATCATATTACTCATCATCGGATTAAGAGTAGTTTTATAAACTTTGCATTGTAAAATATGTGTAATGTACTTGTATTTAAACATTTGATATACTTAAGTGTAATTATTCATTTCAAATTTTTTTTTAAAATGCTAAGTATAAATCCGTCAGAACTTTCTGACGGATTAAGTTTTAGCCGAGACGTTCAGTTTTTGCCGAGGGATTCAGTACCCAAAATTTCAATTTTAGCCGAGAGATTCAGTTTTAGCCGGGGTAACATACTACTGACAATTGTACTTTCTGGCATCTCATTAATGTTTCTATGTATCTCATTAGAAAATAAAATTTCTCACATTTCTCTCCTGATCTCTGACAGCTGTTGTCAGCTTTAAGAGATTTTAACTATGACTAGGTAGTTTCCCGCACTACGTTGCGGGACATTTATATATATATTTTTTTATTGATTTAATATTATGTTTTAATTGATTAATGTGTTTTCAAAATTCTTTTAAATCATTTTATATTAATATCTTATAAAATATATATATATATAATTATCGTTGATCTGCAAAAAATATCGTGAATCAAAATTTTGTTAACTTTAGACTTTAGTGAACCGACTTCTATTATTCTTTAACATCATTGTCGATTCGTTCATTTTCAGTAACTTCAACATATTGGAAATTGTTGTCATATTTTGGCTGTTTGTTTAACCCAATTTATTACTATCACATCCAATAGCTTTCACCCAATAACTTAATCCTAAATTGACATCTTATCTGCCAACATGAACACAATACCACAAAAATAAGTATATGACAACTAATGGAAATAATATATGAACAAAACAAATAATGGAAATTTTCAGAAATTCAAGTGAACTCTTTAATTTCTTGTTCATATACAAACAAACATTGAGCAAAAAACCATACGATTAACATAATACGATTTGATTGATGACGCATTTGTCACCGCCTCATATTCTTACCTAAACTCTTTCCTCTCACATATGTTTACTTTATATATCAAAACTTGCAATGGAAAACCTAAAAAATTATGCAACATTTCAATATTATCATCTCTCCATGTTTTTGAATTCGTTTAATCTCATTCTCGCTCGTACTCATTGTTCATATTCCAAGGCTTCATTCACACCATGATGATGATAGAGACAACTTTATTGTTTGCTTCTTTTACTGCTCTTTTTGGTCATATGCTCATGTTATGTCGTCTCATGATGATGATATGAGTTATTCAAACGTATTTTATATAATTTTTAAAATATTTTTATGTAATAAAAATATTTTTAAAGCTAGATTTTTTTTTGTTTTTTCATAAAACCGTTTATGAACTGAAGAATCACAGCGATTCACTTGGTTAGAAGCCTTTTCGGCAAACAAAAAAAAAAAGAAATCTAATCTAATCTTGACCGTTGAAATCTTAAAACAAAATAATATTAACCGTTGATTGTTTTTTTTCCTGTTAAAACAAATATTTTGTTATTTAATGGAATCTTGTATATACTAAATCACAAATCATCTGGCCAAT
>PKML01043497.1:351274-383649 GCA_002933935.1 Eutrema yunnanense | reverse complement strand
TACGCGCGGACGTGAACACAATTTTGTTTTTAAAAAATTTGGTATAATATTATTTTAGTTTTATTAGTATGATTGTTAATGGATTTGTCTCTATTAGCTTAAGAAATGTAGATTGTTTATTCTTAAGTTTTTTTTTCCTTTCTTAATTTTATGTTTATTTATGTATTTGTTTAGTGAGTGATCCACAATTTGAATTTAGTTTTCCTTTGGTTGACTATTTATTCAATTAGTTGGTTTTTAAAAGTTAAGTTTTTTCATTTTAAAATTTATGAAATTGTATATTTTTTAACCCAACTGAATACTAATAAAATAAATACTTCGAAATAGGGTTAGTTTTGTATACTCCGAAAGTTACTTCGAATACTAATAAAAGGAAAGTTAGTTTTGTGAATTTAGAATTCTCCGAACTTTTAAAAAAAAATACTTCGAAATAAGTCACTGTATTTTTATCTATGTTTACCTAAAACCGAATAGTAATAAAATGTTCAGAATTTACTATTATTCATCTTCGATGATCCAGTGTTGGTGACTATAAAATGAATCTAACTTAATTTGAAAAATGATTTAATTTTTATCACTAATTTACTATCAAAATCATCGTAGATGTATAGATTAATGAGAACATTTGAGATAATATGGGCCGATTTGAAAAAATATAAGAAATATGGGGTCGAGCGTCGATTCAAACATTTAGAGAGAGAGAGAGAGAGTTCTTGTGAATAGGATTATCATGTAAAAAAATATTACCCACTGCTCTAAAACCCTCGTCTTCTCTGATATCTTTCCCCATCGCCGGTGAGATTTCACTTTCAATTTCAATCACAAAGGGTGTGATCCGCGCCGACGTGGTAAACAATTTTTTTAATCTAATGATATTTTATTTTATTTGGTCTCGTAGTTAATTTAATTATCTCTATCAGCTTAAGATCTGTGTATTTGTTTTTTTTTTTAATTTATGATCATCTATGTGTTTATTTATTCGATGGTACATATTTTTACCTATTTTTTTTTTCTTTGGTGATCAATTTTATGCAATTAGTTGAGTTTTTTAAAAGGAAGATATTTACATTTTAAAGTTGCATAATAATTTTTTATTTTGTTTCATGTGAAGTTATTATTTTTCGAGTGTTCATGTATGATTTTAACCATATTTATGTGTGCAATATGTTTGTGATTCCTAAATCTATTTTCCCTTTATTTTTGTTGAAAAAGATTTCCATATATAACTGATTGTTTGAAGTCACAACATTTGTTTGATTTTATTTAGAAAAAATATAATCCATAATTTATAAACATTAAATTCTATAGTTTTTCTAAACTATATAAATAAACGGATAAAAGTAAATTATTAAATTGAAATTTCTTTAGATTAATTCAATATAATCTATCTTCTATTAAGTAAATGTCTTTTCAAATTCTAGGAAAAACTATTGTATTAATGGATGGTAATTATTATGAGAATTGAAATATATTTACATCACATGATATATATTTTGCATATACAAAGCTTTTATTCATTTTTTTAATTTTTTTTTGTTAAAAATAATATCACCAAACACAACGATCTTAAATTTTCAAACTTAATTTATATTTTCGTGTAAATACTTTTAATATGTTTCTTAATTTTTTTGGCTCTTACTCTCTTTTTCATATTTTATGTATNTGGATGGATCGTAATCAACTTAAAAAACATCCAAACCTTTTTGACTGTCAAAGCATTGTTCTTGGCCCCGACATTGATACTTTCCCTTTAGGAAGAGCAGTCATGTCACCTCCAATATCCAGTGCTTTCTTGCCACACAATATATTTGAAAAATCAATTCAATGAAAACAGCCTCCACGTCCAATGTTTGATTGCAGATGTGTCTACGAAGAACGTGTTCTCTATCTCTCTCTCTTTGCAAAGGCATGGTTTTTTCCTCTGTTTAAACAATTCTTAGGCAAGGTAGATGTGCGTATGTGTGGTCCCAAAGCCAAAACTCCTTCAGCCAACTTTCAAAGTTCTTAAACGTGACATGTCTTGTAATTAACACCATAGGCAAGCAAAGCCCATGTAGCTCCTCGTTAGTATGAGCTTGTGATTGTTCGATATCTTCTAGCAGAGAAAACAATAATTAGTACTTGAGGTTCTTCACGCAAACTTACACATTCTAAAGATAGAGCTACCAACGATTGTAGTATCAATGTCCAATTATCTTAAACATATAAAGATCAATAGAAACGATCACCAATCATTAAAAAACTTTTCCTATACCACTACACGAATCAATTGTCTCCCTCAAATTCATGAACATTCTTGTCCTTGCGCGCACCATAGGAAGTGGTCCTAGTCCTTGAGCATACTCAGGATAATAGGGTGAGGAAGGCCCTTGTAAGTTATCTCTACAAAGTAACATAGTTCCAGAAATTTCTCAATAAAAGAGTTCAGAACTACAATTCAAGAACATCGTCAAACTCAAGTTTCACCTTATGGACCAAACTCCCTGAGGAGATCCAAAAATTTTCCGAAATATACAGCTTTCAGAGTTGAGTACTTCCAATTTTTTATGTGGCTACCTAACTTCATCGTCTTCCTGCAAACAATATTAGTCTTAAATAACTAAGTAACATAGTTTCGAGAGAAGTCACAGTTATATAACTCAACTCCAAAGTTAAAAAGAAGCAAATAAAGACTGATGTGGCAAATATACGTCTGAGGTGTATTAATTGTCTTAAGTTGATTGGTTTTAGGATTTAAATTAGATGTCAGCTTTAGAATGAATAGAAAAGCTGATGTGTTAACTTATGGAGAGGCACATGAGTTTTTATTGTATTGATTTGCGACAACTTCCTCCCTTTTAGTCTCGGATAATCTTGTGCTTTCTTCATCTTTATCCGAACCAAATTTTAAGATCAAAATAACTTGAACCGAAATCAATGGAGATTAACCGAATTAACCAACATAATTATAAAGAAAACAAAGAAAAAGTAGTTTAAATCCAATAGTATTAGCCCAAAAGACAGATGTCGAAGAAACAAAGAAAGTCATCATGGCATAAAGCCTTAGTCATGGAGTACAAACATAAGACAGATGTCGAAGAAACAAAGAAAGTCATCATGGCAGTGAGCCTTAGTCATGGACCTGGCGACAGATAAAAAATATATGAAGTTAGATAATACATTTGTCACCTGAAGACTGAAGAACATAACTGATATAATGAAACCACTAACCGATTCGAAGTACGGTTTGAGATCACTTTGGTTCTTGAAATGCTTAGATACGAGTGTGTACACTTGGACCACCAATTGAGGAAACTTCCTAGTAAAGTAACCGAGAATTTTATCTTGAATGTCTCCTACAATTGTCTTGACACAACAAAATACAAAACAAATAGAAAGACTTGAGTAAAAGTATTATGGGCATATGAGTGTAAGACTACAAACCTTTACTTCTTCTGCATTTTCTTGGAAGTGTTGAAGAAAGTTTCTCACTGCTCTTACCAAGTCCAGAAAGTTGGTAACATTGTATCTCGAATTGGATATGTGGGTTCGTAAAGGCTGCTCTAGATAATAATCTCATTGATTACGTCCCATCACAATAACCATACTCTGTTTCACTGACTTCCAGAAATTTTGATCACCTTTATTAGCCATAAATACTGCACTAGCCACCGAGTGGGGCGACCTCCCTAGATCAAAGCCCAATTTAATTTAATTTTTTTAAAAAAAAAATTATCAATAAACCCCATGATCTATATTATGCTTTTTTTTGCTTGAAAATGTAAATCACATGCTTGAAAATGATCTTGAAATATAAATATGTCTAAAACGTCATGCTCAAAACTTGCACGAATGAATAGTGATACTAAAAACGTATACGAATACGATACACGCATAATCATTAATGTTTAAAATTTTGTTATATTTTTAGGATATAAATAAAAAATCTATATTTCATATTTTGCCTAAGGTCGTCAATATTATTAAGACGGGTCTGCTTGTCACCAAATTCTTGATGAAAAGGTGAGCTTCATTAAGTTTTTGAAGAACCCTTGTTGCTTGTGTTGTGTACTTTCCTGACAAAATATTTTTGTCATCTTTGAAGAGAAGTTGACCAGAAGTTATTGAGTAACCTACAACACAACCAAGCCAAAATATGTCGTTCTCAATACCAGTATATTTATTATTCATCTGCATCTGTTCGGGAGCCAACAAATTTTGTGGCCGAAGAAGTAGAAGCATCTTTGTGGCCTGCATTCGCATCCCCCTTTTTCTTTTTTTTCTTACCTCTTTTTTTCTTCCCAGGACTCGTCATTTCCAGAGTATAACGAGACGGAAAAAGAAACAACAACGAAGCTTTCGCTAGAAGAAGAGAAATAGAAGCTTCGTAGAGTGATTTCAATGCTCCTCCGGAAATAGGAATTTTGTTTTTTAAACCCTAAACCCCAAATGTACACTTCCCAATAAATCATAAGCACGGGCTCTAACGAAAGAGCTATAATCAATAATTTTATGAACGCATTGGTAAAACTGTAAAATTTCTTTACTTGGATAGATCAACTATTCAATTATTAGATATGATGATTTACATAGATTTTGGTTTAGTGTTAACCGGTTATACCGGATAGTTTATGCAATTGTATATAAACGCTTTGTACATCGACATTTACAATTAACAGAAACATATTTCACAATTTCCAAATCCTCTCTTCGTCTTCTTCACGAGAGAGAGATGTCGTTTCTGTTCAAACCTCAAGTTTACTAACATCAATCCATCGAACCTATAGTTTCTTTATCTGCTGGATGATTAATGCGACTAATTTAATGCTCGATGATTTCATCACTAATGGGCCTAATAAACTCATAGAGGCTGAAGCTACATTTGTTCACGGTCCCTCCTCCGTTTTGCAAGATCGTGTCAAGTTTTTATCTTGCGAAACGAGCTAAGCCATGATAAAAAATATACATTAGATCGATCAGTGATTCGGCAATTAAAAATTCTGTTATTCGGAAGTAAACAATAAATGACAAAATAAACGACCAGATTTTGTTTATCCAATTCACATACAAAATAAATGACTTAATAAGTCTATAATATTTTAGTTTATTTTATCCAAAATAAATGACTTATTCGGATAATAATATTTAATAGGTCAAAATTATCCAAATTTTTCTAAAATTAAAAAACTTACCCAACTTCGTGAGAGTTTGGTTGTTATTTTACCTACTCAGATTTTCTGAAATTGTTATTTGTTCCCAATATTTTTCTCTGCAGTTTTCCGTTCCATTAATATCTGAAATGGACGAGTCAAATTGGCATGGATTTAAATTGTTATTTGTTTTCACCGATAAATCACTATTCATTTAAAAATAATTAAATATATATTATCGTAGGGTAACTAAAATAATTTCGAATTAAAATACATATTGGTTTTCTTTTACTTAATTAAAAAACATATTATTAGAGACCTTTGGTAACAAAAATCCAAACTTTAAATTGAGTCACAAGAAACCTCCGTTTTATGTAAATGGTGATTAGAAATTTACAAATATCACCTTGGGATCTCGGCTCATCTCTTGGCTTGTTCTGCGATCCGGGAAAACCGTGTAAATGTCCATTGTGTGTGTGCTCACTGTGTTAGCCATAAACGCAGTCAGTTTTTATCAAGAGCCACCCAAGTCGTTTTACAAAACAAAACAAAAACAGCTTCTAGATCGAAGATAAGGGCTTAGCTCACAAGACTCACCTTGTCACTTGTAAGTTATAGTGCTTACCTGTATAAATGTTTTGAAACAATCATCAAATTAGGCTCAAGAATCAGTAAAAACTTAACAAACGAAAAACAATTATAAAGGAAAGATAAAACCCATAAACAAAATAACTAAATAAACAAACTGGACGACAAAGAACAAACTTGATCAAGCAATCTTTACGTTTGCAAAGAGGTAACATGAGTTTAATGATTTTGATTACTTCATGAATTGCTTATTTATATAGATACATTTAGTCGGTTGCGGTTTGTAATTAGGTGTTGATAGGAAAGAAATTTATAATATCTTGGAGGTTAAGTTTGTGATTATGTTAATTTTAAAATTATGGAAATCTTTTATTAATTAATATACCAATTTATTAGGTGAGATTTAAGGTATCGTTTGAAATGTTTTTGGGAAGATGCTAGATAAATATTACCCAAATTATACGCCACTAATAGATGCCATTAACTACTTTCCGAAAGAATGATTATGTGAGTTGATGTTTTTTTCTTATATATTAATTACGTTTGTGCAAGTAAAGATTGATATCTTTTAATATAGAGATGTCGTGTATATCCATCCATATTGTGTCAAAATTATTGAAATTGGGTCGATTTTTCACCCGATTGTAAAGAAGAAGCATCCACATGTATTTTTAATATGGAAATCATGTATATGAGGTATTAATTAGTTATTTTAAGAAAACAAATTCGTATGAAAAAAGAAAAATTGTTACTACTTTCACATCCAAGCAAGAAAACAGTTGCCAAATTTGTGTATATTTTATTATGTATGGTAATCGTGTATATATGTGATGTACATTAAAAAGAATTTTTCGACAACATCATGAACACTATTCTTAATGTGCAAGGAAAGACGAAAGATAATTTGAAGGCCAGATTGTACTTGCCAGCTATTTTTCCCTGTAAGGAGTTGCATGTAATGGCGAACGGAAAATCACTGCCCCTTGCTTTCCGGTTGGATGCGGCTTCAAAGGAGGAGTTCTTCGATTGGATTAAGCACAATGTCAAATTCCCAGACAGATACGCACCTAACCTTGGTAATTGCGTTGATAGTTCAGAAGGGAAGTTTTCTGGGATGAAGAGTCATGATTGTCATGTTGTCATGCAGCGCCTCCTTCCATTTGCATTTGAATGTCTTCTTCCTAGAAACGTCCATGGAGCTATTGCATGTATATGTACGTATATTTACACTATTACGTATGTTACCATTATTTATTTGTTATTATACGTTATTTAATTTTGCATGTATGTCTACTATATAAGCAGTGATTGGTGCTTTCTTCCGGGATCTATGCACGAGATCACATACATCAGCCGGTATCTGAAATCTGGCGGAAAATATACCGGTTCTCCTCTGCAACATCGAGAAAATATTTCCTCCTGCCTTTTTTGATGGTATGGAACATCTTCCTATTCATCTCCCTCGAGAAGCAGTACTGGGTGGGCCGGTTCAATACCCATGGATGTACCCTTTTGAGCGGTATATGTTCCACCTAAAGAAGAAGGTGAAAAATCTTGCTAGAGCCGAGGGTTCTATCGTCGCACGGAGCATTAATGAAGAAACTTCCAACTTTGTCTGCTACTACTTTCCAGCGCAAGTCCAAACAAAATGTAGACGCCTTGAACGGCATGATGATGGAGGGACCAAACCTATTTATCATGTCTATGTCCCCGATATATTTACTCAGATTGGACGACTAAATGGAAAAGGCAAGGATCAACGACTATCAGAGGAGGAGCAAAGGCACTTGCATATGTATATTTTGAAAATTTGCGACGACGTTTTGGAATATGAGAGGTACCTAATATTTATTTTTAAAATTTGTTAACAAAGTTTACTAATGTTATTTTCTAATGCATTTGTTCATGCACAAGATGTTCATGGCCCAAATACGCGATTGGTATCCAAATTACACAGAGGATGAGCTTCTTGTCGTCAAGCAGAATGATTTTGCCCCTTGGTTGCAATATTATGTAATTGTTAAATGATGCTTGTCCACATGCAATTTTTACAGGTTGGTCAGATGACTGGTAGAGGGGAATCATTTCCGACGTAGTTAGTTGAGATGGTGACAGACCCGCCGTTTATTGCAAAGTCTTAACCGATGTATTGCACATGAGGGTATGCTTTTAAGGCTCATCGGGAAGGAAGCTCTAAGACAACTAGTAATTATGGTATATCGTCTCAATCTGGAGAAGTTGTCTACTACGGTGTCCTTCGCGAAATATTGGAGGTCCATTATCCGGGAATGATCGACTTAAAGTGCATTGCATTCTACTGCGATTGGTATACTCCAGTGGATGGTCTACGTCAGGACATATTTGGTGTTACATCTGTCCACTCTCGAAGGTGACTTCAGAAATACGATCCTTTCATTTTTGTTTCACAAGCGGATCAGGTTTCCTATATTCGATACCTCCGGATTACGAACAAGCAAGACCCTTAGATTAATGTTATGTCGATACACCCAAGGGGAGGAGTTTATGGTGTTTCCGACCACGACCATTTGCAGGAAAACACAGTTGCAGGTAACTTAGGTTCGATCGAGCAATCTCTTAAAGTTGACCTCGTGGTTGATTTCACCATGAACGGGGATTACGAGGTATTTGAGGATTCTGAGGAAGAGATCGGTGAATTTGATGAGGATTCCGATTCAGCTACGTGATATGCTCAATTTAATACCCTAAAGTACTAAAGCAGTTGTAATAGTATAGCTAGGGGTCGAACCACAGAAGACTCACAGAAACGCACAATAGATTCTATAGTGTCGAATTACGCTAAGCTAAACACTTGTAATTAAAAGCAATGCAGAAATTAAAGGAGTCGTAAATCAATTGAGAAATATAGGCCCAGGGTTTTTCTCAGGAAATCAATGAACGCAGATAAACTAACTAACAGGATTCAGATTTTAACGCAGTTCTAGAACTCAAATCACTAAGATATAATTAACCAACTCTCGTTGCGAAAACTATCTAAATCTAAATCCTATGAATTCCAAATCTCTTTGCGAATCCTAAATTCTAAATCAGCTTTAATATCAGGATTGATATGTTCACAAATCAATTAAACCAAATCTCTTTGCGAATAATCAATTTGCTCACCTAGGTTCTATCAGGTAATTAATCGCACTCTCGTGCCTAATCAATTATCCTAAGATCTAAGTTCTAGATCGTCAATCTAGAATTAGCTATGAACACAACCTAAGGTGAAGAACTATAATTCAGATGGTGAATCCTAAAAGATATTTAACCTAGCATTCAAAGAAAACCATTTATGAGAAAACCCTAAACCTAAGGTGGATCTACTCAGACATGGCAATTGAATCAAAAGACATGTTTGAATAAATCATCAATAGAATAATAACAAAGGGTTCTTGAGATCTGATCTCGGACGAAGGGAAATCAGACTTGTCTCTAACCAAAGTAATAAAAAGGCATGGCCTAAACAGGTGGCTTAAAACTCCTATTTATAACCTAAATCACGACTTGGGGTCTTCTTGTAAATATCAAAGATTTCTGGGCACTTTTGTAATTCTTCAAATCTTGATAAAACTCGCGGGTCGTGTCTTGCTGCGATGGGTATCGATCGATACTGGCCGTGAAAACAGATACTCAGCAACACGACTTCAGCTTCTGCTCCAAAGTGCTCCCATAATCTTCAATATCTCCAATAATCCTCCAAACGTGCCAAGACCTGTAAAAGACTCTAAAAGACTACAAAATACTAGAAAGACTCTATAAAAAGGACATATATCATGACCTAAATAGGGTAAAAACCATGATATATCACTACGTCTGATTATTCATCATCGGACTCGACGTAATTAATTTATTTCTCTATGTATATTTTATATATTGTAAATTTGTTTTCACCTTTTGATGAAATAAAAACCTAATAATTTTTGTTTGAATTATTGTATCATGTTTTTTAATTTTAATAAACTTTTCTCCGGCTAGAATGGAAATCCCGTGAAATATATCTGAATCTGTCGGAAATCCCTCGGAAATATCAAAATATCATAGTCCCTGGCTAAAACTGAATACAAGTGTAAAACATCAAAATATAAAAGTCCCTCGGAAATCTGTCGGAAATTTTCGAGAGATTTCCGACGGTTTCAGTTTTAGCCGGGGTATTCAGTTTTAGTCGGGAAACAATAAAATACCCCGGCTAAAACTGAATCTGTCAGAAATCCCTAAAAAAATTCCGAGGGATTTTGATATTTTGATATTTTACACTTGGCATTTTTTCAAAATTTGCCGAAAAATGAGGTTGAAAGGATTAAACTTGCTTCATAAGATTAGGACTCTTTTACTCTTAAAGTCTGAACTTTGTTTGCTTACTGCTTGTATAGAAAAAAAAAGTCTTATTGGCGTCTTTGCTTACGTCTTCAAGCCTGACGTGTGCTTGATTTAGTTGTTGTTTATCTTCTTCTTTTTCTTCCTTGATAGGAATTTTTCTCTAAATCGTCGCAAACTATGAATTTAATATTGGAAAAATTAAATTTTAGTTTGCGACGATTTAGCGACGATCTAGATAAAATTGTTCTAAACTCTAAACTCAATGCCCTGTACACTAAACATTATTGTTATGAGGGTTAAGGTATAGGGCATGACATAAATTTCACAATAATTACTCACTTACAATATAAACGTGTTCACCTAACTCATATATCGTCGTTAAATCGTTGGTAAATTCCAACGAATATTCATCGTCGGTAATTCGTTGGTACTTAACGACGATTTTACAACGTTTTTGAAAATCATTGTAAAATCGTCGCAAATTACCAACGAATTACAAAATCGTCGCTAAATCGTCGCAAATTACCAACGAATTACCGACGATGTATATTCGTTGGTAATTTGCGACGATTTAACGATAATTTTCAAAATCGTTGTAAAATCGTCGTTAAAACGATGGTGATTTGCGAGGAATTTAAATCGTTGCAAAAAATCGTTGATAAAACTGTGTTTTCTCGTGGTGGAAACACGACGAAGACGACAAAGAGTATAGAGATTGATGAGAGAAGAAGACATAAGTGTTTGTGAAGAATTGTATATTGCTCTCATAATTATAATGATTGGGTTACATAGATATTTATAATAGAGATTATTCCTAAACTAAATAGAATACAAATATGTAAATATCTCGTATATATAATAAATATATAATATTTAGTAATAATATTTTAGATTATTCTACATCTTTCTAGATCTTTCTATACGCCCCTTCAAGTTCAAGGTGGTGACGGAACGAAGCGGAGTTAGCGGCTTGAGATTGATAATTGAATCGTAGTGTAGAAGTGTCTTCACGAATTCCACACCATGATCATGTGTAAGACATGCCTCTGTTGTGCAATCTAGAAGATGCGAGCGATAGAAGAAGTTGAGTTGTGGAACGAATGATGTGATGACAACGACTTGAGACGAAGATCTGATGGCAAGCATGAAGCAGTGGTGATCCGATGGCAAGCATAAAAGTTGTTTTTTTTTTTTTTTTGGAAAATAAAATTGCAAAGAATCCTAAGGATTTGAGAAGCACTTGGCTTGAGAAAAAATAGTAACCAAAAACAAAAAAATCTTGCTGAGAAGAGCAAGGCAATTCTCGTGGGAATTGTGTTCTGCAGATTGTGTGCGACACAGAGAATCTCGTGTGTGACACAAAAAATGTTGTAGGAAAAAGATTGAAAGGTCTATGGTAGACTTGAATAAGAAGCTCGATGGCTTGGATTTAGAGACACTTAGGCTTGGATTAGAGAATCACTAGGCTTAGATTCAGAGGCACAATTAAGCTTGAATAGGAAGCTCGATGGCTTGGATTCAGAGGTTCATGACGAACTTGAATTTTGTAAGCACTTAGCTTAAAACAAAAAGGAAACAAAAAAATTAGAAGAAGCTCGATGGCTTGAAAGAAAAACGAAAAGAAAAAGAAGTTTGATCGTTAGATCAAAACTTCGGAGCAAACCTGCTGTAATACCATATAGAGATTGATGAGAGAAGAACACATAAGTGTTTGTGAAGAATTGTATATTGCTCTCATAATTATAATGATTGGGTTACATAGATATTTATAATAGAGATTATTACTAAACTAAATAGAATACAAATGTAGAAAAAGACCAACAATCTCTCCCAACTCAAAACCCTAGCCGCTTCACTGCTTCATTTTCCGATCTCCCTTTCCGGCAAGCGTTGAGTTTCACCGCAGCCGGAAAAGGGACCCCCTTTGCTCTCTCTTTCTTCCTTGACTTGTAGTTCTCAGAGATTTCAAGGTGACGACTATAGATCTCGATTTTTTCTTCGTTTAGTACATTTGAGAAATGAATATCCGGCGTCGCTCTAGATGCCCGATAGTGGTGCCTTTGGGTTCACGGCGAGTTTATCTAGTCTCTCCCTGCGATAGACAGTCGAGGACGGTGTCTTTGCAAGGGTCTGGGCTATTTGGAATTCCTGCTGCTCGAGGTGCTCTGCTATGGCCGCCTCGTCGTCACTCCTTCCTGGGATGTGTCTCCGATTCTCCCCTCATGATGATTCCAAGTTTCTGGCGTTCTGTCTCCAACCTCAACTACACCGGACCGACGTTGCTCCTCTGCTTGGGCCCTGTTGTGGGCTTCCCGATGAAGCTTTTCCATCTTCTGTCGGCGGCTCGAGTCACCGGCGAGTTGCTCTTTCCAATTTCTGCTTCGCTTCTCAGGCGTCGTGGTTTCTGTCAGCCATGGCTTCAAGGCATCTTTGCTTTTATTCCACTCGCCGCCTCTGCTGTTTGACCTCCTCGTCGAGGCTCTCTCCGTCAGCTTTGCCAAGTTATCTCTTCTGCTGGCAAGTGACTGGATCTCTTATGTCGGAGCCGCCTGACCAGCCGGACCAACCAGACCATCTTTCTGCTTCTCGGCAACGCCTTTTATGTGACCCTAACCCTCGGCATCTTTGGACGTGGGTCTATGTTTCAAACTCTCGGGAGTTTCTCTCCCCCACTTTTTCTTGCTCTGAATCACCCTTATGGCTTTCTTTGGGACAGGCGATTTCGGATAGGAGAAGTTACTCTAGGTCTCTTGTGAGGACTCTTGATGATTTAGAGTGCTTTTCTGTTTTGATTCCAACTGACTCTACGACCAGCCACGTTGTTCAACCTTTACTGCCATCTTCAAATAGTCGGGATCTCACCACCGATGCAGGTTTAAGGACATTTCCTTTCGGCGTTTCTCCGGTCAAAGAAAATTTAGGCTTTCTCGTCCGAGCCAAGGAATTCATTGTGGAGCAAAAATCCAAATCTAATCAAGCAGTATTCAAGTTTGTTTTCTCGATCTGTTCAAACTCTAGAAAGTCTACATATTGTGCGCCTTCGGGCATGCCGAGATTCTTCTCCTTCATGTTTCAACAAATTGTACTTCCTCTGATTTGCACTGTCGCCCCTCTTCCCCCTCGGTTCAGCCACCGGTATCAGCTGTCTCCGCCACCCTCCCAACTTGCTTGTTGCTCAATCTTCCAAGTGAATCGATTGACCGAGCCCAATCTGTTATCGAGGTTGTTTACCCCATGGTCCTTCTCCATGTGTGGCCCATCCCCCAGGTTCAAATCGATTGCTGGCTTCCTTGGTATTTCGATCAGGATAGTCACAAATTATGTTGAGTTGGGGATGGCGAATTTACCACATTCTCTCTCTTTGAGAGGTGTTCTTTTCCCAAACAGTTTGCTGGGAAATCTTATGAAGGTTCTTACCGTATTGTCTTCTTGCGTAGCGATCTGTACGGGACCAGAAAAGACAAACCGGATAGCTTCTACATACTCCGGAGGTAAGACTCCAGCATCAACGTCACTTGTCATAGCTGCTAATGTGACTAAGTTCACAGAACCCGGCTCTGTCGTGATGATGATCTTGACACATTCGTACTTAGGTTTGAATTCGCTGTCGTATTATCAAGTTCTATCTATGTTAAGCTTTATCGTCTTTAATTTGTATTTGAATATCAAAAGAGAAGGTACAATTCCCTCTTATTGTAAGTTTTGAAGTTTGTTGAATGAATAGATTGGTGACCAAAAAAAAAAAAAATAGAATACAAATATGTAAATATCCCATATATAATAAATATAGAATATTTAGTAATAATATTTTAGATTATTATAGATCTTTCTAGATCCTTCTATAAAAAGGACGTTTTTGCGGACGTGAAACGCGTGAGAATCGCGTTTTTGATCCTTGGTGGCGTTTGTATCGTTGGGATGTTCGTGACGTATTTCTTCACGCGTGAAACTATGGGAAGGTCGTTAGAAGAGAACGAAGAGGACGAGATTGGTTCAACGTCAGCAGGAGCATCTTCTGCGAATGATTTGCTTCGGAGACAATAGCGATTTTGAGATCAAACGAAACCATGAATCATCTTTTGATCCTCTTCTCTCTAATCAACTCTTACTTTTTTTTGGTTTTTTAATGTTTGATACCCAACTCTTCTTCTTTTTTTGTTATTTCAGTTCTTTTCTCGTATTTACTCGATTTGTTTTTTTTCCTTTTTCATTCGGTGCATATTAAAGGGGTATATAAATGTCAAATATTGATCCTTTTATTCAATTTTTCTTCTTATCCAATGTATAAACAAAATAAAGTAAAAATTGAGAATATGTGATATTAACCATGACTGAATATCACTTAGATTTGGTTGGGAAAGATGAAAGTGTTATGCTGACTGACTTGAGAAGCTGTCAGAACAGAACATGATACAGCTGTAGGAACAGGACGTGTTACAGAAGCAGTTGATGTATCAGTTGGAAGTAGCACACGAAGTGATACAATGAAGCAGTACGGAGCAACTGATGACGTGGAGCTAAAGCGTGAGCTGTGGGATCACGACGTGTTACATATGCTGACAGAGTCGACATATATGGTGTGACAGTTCAGACAAAGATATTTGACATAACTGGTACAGGTACTGAGACAGAAAGTGACTCAGAACGGGAACATAGAAAAAGGTGATTATTTCCTTATTGGTGGTGTGTCCTTTGTTATAGGAAACATGACCACGTGATTTAGAAGCCCAGGAGGATGAAGAAATCATGTAGACTTTAGTAGACTTAGGGTTCTGACCCTTAACTATATAAACCAAGAGACGGCCAGAGAAACGGTGCACGTCTAGGGTTTATGGTGAGATGCATGCAAGTGCGTGTGGCGTCGCCCCACCGGAGAAGATTAGTAGATCTGATCGGTGGTTATGGTCTATGGATTATGCAGCCATGAGAAGACGGTGGTGCACCGATGCTATCGGGTGGTAGTCAAATCATGCGTGGCTTGATACTGTTTTCATAGTTTGATTGGAGTATAAGCACATATGTGAGATGGTGTTTGTATCGGTCGTAGCCGAGCGGTAGACTTTGTAGAGATACCGTGTCCACAGAGTATCCATATAGAAAAGAATGATAGGCATTGTAGGGATGTATATCATAGCAATTGTAATTGTAATCTTGTTCTAGTGGATTTGTTCTGGACTAGGTCCAGGGGATGTAGGAAAACCGAACCTCGTTAAAAAACTCTATGTATTTTTTACTTTATGCATATACATACTCGAACGTATAGATCTAGCAGCGAATTCATACTTTCAAAAGAAGCCATCTTGTTGATTCCACATAAACCTTTTGGTCCCCAAGAATTCTTCACTATGATGTAATATATTCCTTTGCTTGATCCGTACCCAACCGCGGCTACACCGTGGTCCAACTCGTCCCCGCACTGCCCATTAAACACACCCTTCACATCACCAAGATAATAATTCAAAACCTCAAGAAAAAATATGTATTCTTTTAGATTGATTATTACTGATTATTGAATCTTGTTAAAGGTTAGAGAATGGATGTTAACTTACACCCTTGTAAAACTGAAAATCTCTACCAGAGGCTTCGATTGCGACACTGACTAGCTGATTAGCCAATGTCTTCAATAGACTCTTCTCGTCGTTCGTAGGTACATCTTGGTGCCCATTAATAGTCACCATCTCGGACTCATCCTGAAAAGAAAAGAAAACGATAAGATTATAGGCTCTTTCTACGTTTTGATGTGGGAACGCATATAGACCGTTTTCGTTTCGCATGTTCCTTCTTCCATGGCGTAAGGATAATCTTCTTCCTTGCGAAGACCTCCGTTCTTGACTATATACTCAAAAGCATAGTCCATAAGACCACCATTGCACCCATTCTGTTGTACGTTGTATCACAATCTATGAGTTCTTGTTCGGACAATGTTGTCAAATTCCCGGTCACAATCTTCTTTATACCTTCCACTGCAGCAACAGTAGAGAAAACCCAACAACTTTCGCAAGAGCCCTGATTCTTCACGTAGCTCACGGCTCCTTTCTTTCTCCAGTCTACGGATTTAGGCAGAGCTTCGAAGTCTCTATGAGCAAACTCTTCGTTAGAGCTTTCCTCGCTTCTCCTGGAGACAAGATCGGGTTTGAGCCCCAAATACTTCTTTTTGAACTCTTCGTGAGACAAATCCGAAAACTCGTTGAGTCCGAGCCAATAGCTTTTCACTTTCTTGTTAGTCTCGTCGATATGTTTTAGGTTGTCCTTGAAAACTTCAAACCTAAGGAACTTCTCCTCAACGCTCTCGTAAAGCTTTTCGAAATTAGAGATCCAATTCTCAAAGAGTACGAAGAGTTTTTCGTGAGATTCCAAGTCTTCGGGTGCATATCCAACAATGGAGTAATCTTGAGAAACAGCAAAAGAGAGGGAGAGAGACACTACAGATAAGGCAAGAGCAAAATAGAGGATTCTAGAGGAGATATGCATTATTTGGGTTCCAAGCTCTGTATTTGATTATGTCGATCATGTTTCTTTAAGGGTAAATCTGTTTGAGTCTGAATCTTGAATGCAGACTCGGTCTCTAAGCTTAGTTATGTTCCCCATATGGTTACTTTGAATCCAAGTAAGTTATTACTCTCATGTTTGTTCAGTTCGGTCGAAACCTCTATCTCAGAGGGTATGTTTCATTGATTGGGAAACAAAACCAATAGTTAAGCCCATGTAGGCTCATATATAAAACGCAGGATATATTTGTTCCTTACGCGAGGCAAAAACAAGAACAGAAAAACTACAACAACTTCTTCTTCTTTTTTTACATCAAAAACTAAAACAGTCTTCATATGTTATATTTATTTGTTTCCATAACATTAAGATATTTTAATCACAAAAAGAGTATAATTTAAATCTCTATAATATTATTTAAGAAAAAAAATTATATTACATGAAATGCCATTACAAATAATAAAGAATAATTGAAATATTACATGATATAATAGTCTTTTAAAATTATTGATTAGAATATAGAAAGTATATATTTTGCATTAAAGAGGTTATTTATTATTTAAATTTTTAATTATTTTAATATTATATATTTTAAAATAATAATCAATTCATATATATTCAAAAAAACAGGAATCTATTCAAAATCTTGCTATATTTTTCACTATAATTTATTGTATCTTATTTGAATATATATCAAAACAAAAGTTGAAAAATATTTTAGAAAACTATTTTTTTATAAGAGTTCGTAGACTAACCACAAAAATTAGAGTAATTTAACGGTGCATATTAGAGTTATGTTTTCAAGATTATAAGTTTTTACGGGTTAGCCCGAATAATATTTTAGTTCACTTCAAAACGGATTAAATAGATAAATTATTACAAATTGACATCTTTATCTATAATCATTAATTTGCTCTGTTATAAAATTCAGATAAAAACAATTTTTAAAAAATTTCAAAACAATTTATTTTAAAAAATTACTCCGCGCTATAATTAGCGCGGATTAAATCTTAGTAGAAAATATAGCATCAAACACACACACATAAATACAACAAATTAATGTGGAAAGACTCTATCTATCTCCCTCCTAACCTACGCCGGCTACGCCGTCACGTGCGCACTCAGCATCTCTCTCTACATATTCACACACATTCGAGTTACATAAATTGGGTAACCTATATCGTAATATCGTCTCATCCTTAACACCATCTTCTAATAATATTATCCATTACTTTACCTATTTGTCATTTGTCAACAAAAATAGAATTATGATCATAATAAACAAAATGTAGAGATTATCGATAGAAATAATAATATCTGTTTTTTTTTTACATTTCATTAATAATAATATCTGTTGCCGTTTTCACACCTTATTATGTACTAATTGATACCTTTTCATTCTTGAAGAAATTTTCTTAAGAGCTATAATACTTTTTACAATAAACAGTAGAATTTTGTCTAATGTTGTTATTTTCTATATAAAAGTTCCAACAATCAATTTATATTAGATTTGGACATAATCGTGCAAACAAAAAAAAAGAGAAATTTAATTTGGACATCATGTCTTCCTTAATTTTTTTTTTTGTGTGCAAATAATCTTCCTTAATTCTTATCAAATATTTTCTTAATTTTATCTTTTATCACTTTCTATTATATATCCAGTTTTATAAAACAGTCTCTCATAACGTTCTGAGATGATGGATTGACGTACGTTCTGAGATGATGGATTGACGTACGTTCCTCTTTACTTGCTTTTTTTAACAACCATATTTAGTCACTTCTCTATCCAATTTTTATTAGTCTAAAACTTGTAGCGACGAAAATACTTCTTAACAGTAGAAAAATCTAATACACCAAAAAAAACTACAAGTCAGGGTTAAGCAACACATTTACAAAAAACAAATAACTGTCAAAACTTTAGGACAAAAACTAAAACACACAACTGATCAATTATATTCCATCCCTTGGATCTTTATCACATGGAATATAATTACATAGTCATACTAATTAGAGATACAATACAAGCACACGACTAAACAAGCTTCATTGATCAGAAATTCAATATGATATATGTGCATGCACGGTTTTATTGGTCCCCCCCAAAATTTTCAACTGATCTCGCCCATATTTATGAAGGCTTCGTCTGTCCCAATATCCTCAAGACCTTTTACATTTATTGCCCATCCACAGTACGGACATCGTTCAATGTACTACTTAATAATAATAATAATATTCACAAACCAATCTTCGCATAAAATTATCATTAAACTAGACCAAAAGTATCATACATGTCATAGACATATAGAAATATCCATCGATATCTCTTGTAGGGATTATAATCCAGACTCTAAGAATCAGACTACTCGCGTGATAATTAATATTGTATATATAGGTTATGATTGCTACCTCAAGATGAATCATGCAATGATTAGTATATGTGTTTGTAAGTTTTTATCAATCATATACCGATCCGATTTATATGTTCATTTAATCTTTTTTATTACACATGTTCAGTTAGTTAAGCTTCACTTTTTTTTTCTTTTAAGGAACTTGCACGTTTGTTTATTTGGTATCTATATATATAAAATAACCTTTGCTCTCTTCTCCTTCCGCCACATCAGCATCCACATAGGTAAGCATTTTTTAATCCCAAAAAAACTTACAATTTTGGTCAATCTATCTCTAAACATAGCCCACTAAAAAAAAATATGGGCTTCAAATAGAAGGTCCATTCTGAATTATTCTCATCATATATAATCACACATTCACTTAAATTGGTTGCTCTTAATTAACCTACTTACAAATTCTATACTCATCGAGAAAACACTTAAAACTCAAGAATCAAAGTCTAGAGCAGTGAGAGCTAACAAAGTTGAATATTCAGAACTCATCTTCGAAGTATTTGCGTACACAATCACTTTTCCAAAACTCTTTTAGTTTTCTAATATTTTGTGTACTGTCAAAAATGATATAACACTTTCTCTTGCAAAATTTGCAAAATGACCATTTAAATTTTACCCCTCTGTTGATACACGCGTGTACAGTACACCCCTTGCTTTCGCGTAATACTGTACACGAGTTTGACTGGAAAGTCAAGAGGTATACAGTCCACAAAGTTGCTAAAAACTAATTTTATTTTGAAAAAGTGACAAATTAGCAAAGAGTCCCCTCTTCTTGCGATCAAAGAATGTAACAGCTCTCGAGAAGCGAGGCCGAGGCTGATGAATTGAGAGGTATATGGTTATAAATTATTTTGGTTAAAAACCCATCGTACAATAAAACCCGATAGGGTAAATTGAATTTATGATAGCCAGCCGTTTCAAACACTTTTTGTTTTTGTTTTTAATTAGAAAAATAACGTAATGGGTTCAAAATTAAATCTGGATTTAGGGTACCCAATTGATTTTTACCCATGGTGAAGTTGGCATTCGGCCGTAACAAACAAATTTCCATTTTCATGTACAGTATATATAGATATAAATATTATATAAAAAAAAATTTAGACTTCATAATACAAGAAAAATTAAAAACAATAAAAATAATTCAAATCGAAAGTAAAAAATATTGGAAAGAATATTAAAAATGGGGAAAAAAACAAAAACAATATATTAATCGAGTAAGACGAGATTAACGCAAGACCAGCTCAGTAGGGACATCGAACGGTGTGACGGCCCCGACCATGTGTCCTAATAATTAAGAGCCCCGTTTAGAAACTAAAATATTATAAATAATAAAAATTAGATTGAAAATGACCTATAAAATTAATTTTTCGAAATAAACTCTACAAAAGATACACAAAAAAAAAACAATTTCAAAAAATATTTAGCAAAAAACATTCAAAAAAAAAGTAAGTGTCCATTTTTTTTGTCCTATGGCCCACAATAATGTTGAGCCAGCGTTGGATTAACGATCCTTATATTCACTGCAACTATCTTCATCCCTACGCACAATATTTGACCTTAAATCGACAATAAACTCACCACTCGGCACATATATTTTATATTCCCCTGTCTCGGCATGCCTCCGCCTTAAGCCCAAAAAAAAACACCAGTTGATAACTGCAAAGATCTATTATCAAACTTCAGTCTTCTCCTACAATCACCAATAATTTTAACAAAAGAAAAAGGAAAAGTTTTTATTTACATATTACTGAAATAGAGACAGTGATTCTGATACTAGCCAACAAATTTGATTAAACAAACACATAAATTAACTTAAATTTAAGAAATTAAAACAAAAAACAATTCCTTCGGCACATATGTTTTATATTCCCATGTCTCGGCATGCCTCCGCCTTAAGCCCAAAAAAAAACACCAGTCGATAACTGCAAAAATCTATTTCAAACTTCAGTCTTCTCCTACAATCACCAATAATTTTAACAAAAAAAAGAAAAACTTTTTGTTTACATATTACTGAAATAGAGACAATGATTCTGATACTAGCCACGAAATTTGATTAACCAAACACATAAATAAACTTAAATTTAAGAAATTAAAACAAAAAAATAATCCACATTTCTTAAACTAATAGAGACAAATTCATTAACTACTTTACTAATAATAAAGTTTGTAAAATTATTTATCACGTCCGCGCGTAGCGCGGATCACACACTAGTTATAAATAAAAAGATCCTTTGGTTGTTTTATTATTTTTATTCTAATCATTTTTTAGTCTGTCTACAAGAAATGTTAAGCAAAAATAGATTAGTCATCCATTAGTGAGAGTAAAAATACGCATCCCAAATAAAAATAGTGTTGAAGAATCTGCTCGAACATTACCTATGCTATGGATTATGTGGTATATCTGAAAAGGTAGGAATGACTAATTTTTTTTTTTAGTGAAATTAATCGTTCACCAGTGAACATAATAGATATCGCTCGGAAAATATCAGGGGAATGAACATTGACTAATAGCCTGAAGAACACGTCTTTAGGTGGCGTTGAATATTTGTTTTAACAATTGCAATTTGTTTCTCTCTATACCTTTTCAAGTGAATCACTAGGGAACCGAACCGAATTGAAATTCCCGAACCTGAATCTGAACTAAATTATAAAATAATCCGAATAGAATAGAAATGTCTATACCGAATTACTCGACTCCGAACCAAACCAAACCAAACCAAATCCGAATCGAATTAAGCAAACTAACGGGATTTCAAAAAATAATTAATACTATGTTAAAAATATATTTAAATATACTAAAATCTAAAATAGTAGTTAAAATTAGTTAGTTATTTATATTTTTGTTATGTGCTTCCTTCAAGCTGAATTCGATTTGTGTGCTTCCTTCAAGCTGAATTCGATTCTTCAGAGAACATCAGTTGCTCTGTTTTTTTTTTTAATGTTTTAACTTTTCTGATTTCTGTAAATAGATTTTGTTTGTTGAATAACAAATTTCATATTTCAATACAAAAATATAAATAAATAATGATTTATTTATTTTTTCATTATTCAACATAATTATATCTACTTTTAATACATTTTTTTGGCAACATAAATTTTGGGCAAATTGTTTAGTTATTTTTAATACATATATATAAAACTAAATATATACAATTTTAATGAATTTTGGTTTATTCGGTTTGATACGAAAAAAACATGGTTCTGAATACTGATTTCGGTTTTTCGGATTGTAAAGCAATAAAACCGTATGGTATATAACCAACTTTCGGTTTGGTTTCGGTTTGAAATCAGACAACAACCGTAGGATCAACTTTTGGTCGATAAAAGGATTAGAATTTGAAGAGGCAAAGACAATCTTATCCTTATTGCTAGTAATGGTTAGCTCAAACGATACCGTTTCGAGTATTCTTATTCCCACGGTTGTCGTTTAAAGGAGTTGGCCGGAATCGAGGAAAGATGCGGTGGCGCTTGCCGTGACTGGGTTGTTTTCAACGGTAGGATTTTGACATGACGCAAAGAACATCAATCGCTTGTTAGAATTGTTGGCTTTAGAATCCACAACTATGCTTTAATTTCACTTGGAAAGGGTATTTTCTATATCAAATTATATATCTGCTTGAATCGTCTCATAGTGTTAACAAAAAAATTGAGCTTTTTGTATGAACAATCTGTATATATTTCTACTCTATTCCTGTCTTTGATCTGTCATTTCTCTAGGAATTTATATATCTGCTTGAATCGTCTCCTCTTGCAGAAGCTCGCTGGAATCTGATGAAGAAGAGCTATGATCAAGCATGGTTCGAAACCATCGAGTAGAGGCTTTAGGAATCCTTGTGAGATTGTTCTCATAGTCGACATAGTAGATCCCGAACCGGACCGTGTATCCCGAGTTCCATTCCCAGTTGTCTAGCAATGACCACACGAAGTATCCTCTTACATCACAACCATCGTTCCTGCGATTAGACATTTCTGTGATGTTAACTTCATTTGCAGGTTGAAGTTTGGTTTTGTTTGTTACCTTATGGCAGCTGATAAGTTGGAGAGGTAATCCCTGTGGAAGCTAATCCTCTTGTCATCTTGTAATGCTTTCTCCATGTCTATGAATCGGTTGTTTTTCTCATCCATGCCTGTAATCACATCACCCTCGATGTAAAGAATCATTTTGATGATTCTGAGAATCACATTTTTGGGATTTGAGATTCCTTACCGTTTTCTGTGATGAATACAGGAGGGTTTCCATAGACGTCTTTAAGATACACTGCCAGTTTCCTGATTCCCCATGGGACAATGTGTAGCCAGCTTGACCCAGCCTGATTTCAAGTAAGTTTCTCATCAGATAGCTGTTTGGTTTCTTTGAATAGCCAGTAAGGATTAGTGAACATCTTCGGTTTTTTTTATCAGAGAAATACATACTCTTTCTCCTATAGGCACTCCTCCACGAAATGCTACAACAATTAGAGAGCAAACAGAGAATATAAGCATCAGCTTACTTTTTTTTGTTTTGTAGCAGTGATGAGAAATGATATGAGAGCTGGTATGTCTTACAGCTTGTGATAACTGCTGCATCAGAAGAAGCATCTTGCAGAATCAGTTTCCTTATCCGAGTTCTGTCGTTCCTCGCGTATAATGTCGTGTAGTGGTTGATTCCCAAGTAATCAAATGCACCTTTCATGGTTTTAGACATCTCTGGTGTTATCTTAGGTAGTCTCTTATCCACTAGACTCTTCATTGAAGCTGGATAGTCTCCCTTGATTAGAGGATCCATAAACCTATTTTAAATCTCATTCTGTCACTTCTATTTCTTTTTTACTTTTAGACATTTTTTATGCAGATATCCAGGTAAAAGGATCTTATATTTACCATCCAATCCCAAAATCCATCGCTCTACGAGCTGCATCTCTGTCCTCATCACAATCAGACATTGGCTCAAACCATTTTGCATCTAAGGCTATCCCGATTTGACCATGTTGTTTGTCCTGCATATAGAAATTCCCACGTTTTATTCTGGACTACGAATCATAAGATGATCATGTTCTGTTCTGTTTTCTTACCTTGAAGTGTCTCTGGTAGGTGTGGTAAGCAGCAGCATGAGACAAGAGAATGTTGTGAGCTACAACATATGGTTCGACCGATGACTTCCCCTTCTTACAGAACCAATGTCCCAGAAGTGAGCACCTCCCTGGAGCTTGTATCCCGGTATCATAGCCTTGGATCGAAAACCCGCGTGGCTCATTGAAAGTGATCCAGTACTTCACTCTATCTCCAAATGCTTTGAAACAGGTGAATGCATAATGCTCGAAATCATCCCTGCACAATTTTGTTTAGCTTTTTTTTTGTCTTTTTATTCATCTCAACATATCAAGATTTCACATTTTGATCCAAAGTTCATATACTTACACGACTTCTCTGCTTAGCCATCCTTCATATCTGTCTTCTAAAGCTTGTGGAAGATCCCAGTGATACAATGTCACATAAGGTTTGATTCCTTTGGCTAAAAGAGCATCTATGAGGCTGTTATAGTACTTAACTCCCTCTGGGTTTGCTTCCCCTGTTCCATCTGTTAAACCTCAAGTTTAACAAACCCGTCTGAAACGCACAACATTATTCTTATCACAGCTATATCATCAGACTTACTAGGGAATATTCTTGACCAAGATATGGAGAATCTGTAAGCATCCATTCTCAGATCTTTCATCAGGTCTATATCACTCTGCGAAAGCAAAAATCCAGAAAAAAGTTAAAAGTTCTTGCTTCTTAGATTCTCTCATTTATATCCTGTTGCGTCTTATCTCAAATTTGTTTGGACGAGGTTGCTCTATGGAGAAGCAACCCTACTTTTATCTTCAAGCTTAAGTCAAGCAATGTTTCATTTTTTGGGTAAAACTTACATGATACCTATGATATTGATCGACCGTAGTTTCCGCATTGCTGAAGTCTAATATCTTTCCTGTCGATTAAGAACAATAACATTAAGTTGACTAAAATCTAGGTTTTTGTTTTCTGGGTTTGTTTCTTTGATACCTGGTTTCTTCGTGAAAGTGTCCCATATGCTTTCTCCTTTGTTTCCTTCATTCACAGCTCCTTCAAACTGATTTCTTGCAAGAAAATGTTGCAATGATCAAAATCTTGGTCTTTTGAAATCTTTTCTTGGATAAGTTTGCAGAAGAAGAAGAAGAATGTCACCTGGTAAGCTGAAGAAGCTGTCCCGAACACAAACCCATCTGGAAAATTCTCTCTGCTGATAGATTCTGACGAAACCTGATCAAGAGGCACGACGATGAAGACGGCGAAGAACAGAACCAGAAGAACCATGACGTGTCTCGTGACAGAGAGAGAGGGAGAGAGAGAGAGAACTTTCTTTCCTGGGTAGAATGAAAGATTTGGAGGCAAGAAATTGGAATGGAGATTTTGTGTGTTTAATTCGTAAAGTTGAAGAAGGAAGGAGAAGAGTGCAAAGCAAAGGCTCTTCTTTGGTGTTGACATTTGTTTCTCTCTTCTTCTACTGTACACGTTTCTTGTACTTCTTCTGCCAAAAACTAAAAGTGTACTCTAAGAAGAATAAATTTGCTAGTGAGAGACTGATCCACTTTATTAATTTCCTATGTTTTATTTCCCATTATTTTTGTCTAGGGACTGATTATTTTTTTAATTATCTTTGTAACCCCATCTACAAGATAATCAAACTGAATTCCTATTTTTTTTGTTTTTTTGGATAACAACGGGTAATCCGGATTTTTACCACCGACTGACTAATCCAGTGATCTCTATGGATCAGTGATACTATCGACTAGCTCACTCATCGAAATTTCAAATGGACCTAAATCGTAGCACCATTTTCGACCAGTCAAATGAGAATGGTTAAATAATTATGCTTTTGCGGAAAATTGATTTCTAACCTAAACCAATATGACAACTCCTCTACAAATGAGAATCACTAGTCCACCAGCACTTGGCTTTGAATTTCTAATTATAATTGAACAATAACAACAAATTTTTTTATTATTTTATCTTAGTAGATAAATTAATGGAAAAATCAATGAGTAGAGAAACATTAATTTAGGCCTTTACAGCATGTCAGCACCCATATACACTTATCTATATGCTGATAATTTGGCTTTAACACAAACGTTAGATTATGTTATATATAATAAATTGTTAAATTCATTTATCTATTTCAATATCTTTTTGTTACAAATATCAATTAATTACTTATATAGAGTTAATCAGAATGCACATTTTTGTATCATTTCATGTCTATTTTTATTTTCTCAGCATTTTTAACATTTTGAATACCATGTCGAAACATTAGGGAACGGATGTTCTCATAGTTTATTTTCGAATATTTTGGATATTGAATAGGATAAAAATAATTTGGCTATTTAAAATTGTTACTTGAATTCTTATAAAATTTAGGTAGGATCAGATCCGGGTGTGAGTTCGGATATTGGATAATTGTAGGTAATTACAGATGATTTTAGGTCATGGGTGATTTCGAGTAATTGTGAATAGTTTAAAATTATGAATGATTAAGAAAATTGAAATAATTTTTGTAATTTAAAAATTTAATGACAAAAACTGGAAGAACAGAACAAACTGGAATGATCCTACCATAAATGGACCGAACCAGCTAAACCAGAAATTGAATTTCAAAGTTACCATGCATAGGCGTTCGGATCAGGTTTTTCGGGTTTAGGCTCAGAGTCTCCGTTCAAATATTTTAAATCATCGGGTCGGATTCGGTTCAAAACTTATCGGGTACGGTTAAAGTTTAGTAAACTGATTAGAATTTACCCGAATAACATTTCAGATATAGTTACATCGGATATTTTGTAAACGAAGTAACTATGGATTCGGGTAATTTCGGATACGTTCGAGTATTTTTACCTCTAATATGATCAAAATAGTTCAACATAATTCAACCGACACAAACATCTTTTCTCAATCGAGTTAATCGAAGTATATATAAAAAAAATACTTCAGGTTTACTTTGAATTTTGAGTTATATCTAATGCCGACCCGATATCCAAAATACTAAGCATCAAGCCTTATTCGGGTATTTTAGAGAATCCGTATCCGATCCAAACTCGCTACTTCGGATTATATTCGGGTTCGGATATCGGATATGGTTACAAACGCCTATGCCTAGTTACTACAAATGACCCATGTGGGTAATTTTGAACTGATTCAGGGGTATATTTGTCTTTTCCCTTATGCCTAGGTCTTCTCCGCTCCATTACTCCTTATCGCAAAAACCCTCGTTTCTCAAAATCAATCGATTGATCGGCTTTTGGTTAGGGTTTAAGCTCTCAAGTTAAAACCTTTTTTTTCCTCCCTTAATCCGAAGAAGATCAATACGCCGATCGGTCAATTGAATCTATGGCGATGGCTATGAGACTCCCGGCGATAGCGAGAGCGGCGACGGAAATGGCTGCGGCTCCGGTTGGATTGAGACGGCTGTTCTGCTCGAATGCTACAAAGTTTTCATTTCTTTCTCCACAAGCTGAAGCCGATGCTCCGGCTCGTCCTCAGGCGGAACCCAGCACCAATCTCTTCGTCTCCGGTAATACGCCTCTTTCTATCCCTCATTTCATTTCTGGGTTTTGGGGGTTTATCGTCGCTCGAGACTATGTGGGTTGATGCTCTTCGAAGATTTGGACTATCAACGCATACGGATATCTTTTAGTTTACGATTGAGAGATCTCGAATTTGCAACGAGAGATAGTTATGTGTGGTTTCTCAATTATTACTTTTTTGGTCGTCATTTCCGAAAGAGAGCTTATTTGAAGTTTGTTTTTGATCATTTTTCTTGTTGTAAAGAACAGAGTTTTTTCGGTTAACATTTGATCTGGGCTGTTTCTAGCTTTTTGAAGGCTACTAATTTTGTAAATTTCTTACTAGTATCGATGAGTTTTGAGATGTAGCTTAACAATGGGCTTTGATGCAAACACTTTTGGTTACGCTGTTTTTCGTAGTTTCCTTCATAGCCTCGACATGCTTTTGTGGTCATTGAATATCTGGGAGTTTAGTCTCGAGGGTATAGATAGACCCATGTATACAGCACATCTCATAGTTACATGAAGTTTCAGTTTTTGTTCTGTTCTGATGCTGTGTCTCAGTTTCCTGAAGTTTCATCTTTCGTTTATGTTGCTGAAACTTTGAAATCTAAAGGATTATCTTGGTGACGCCTGATTTTTCAGGGCTTAGTAAGCGCACCACTTCTGAAGGACTCCGAACAGCTTTCGCTCAGTTTGGAGAAGTTTCTGATGGTAATAAATCTCCTTATATATGTGCATCAAAACTATTCGAACAGACTGTAACGATTCCTTTCTCTAAAATTGGTTTTTGTAGCTAAGGTTGTCACAGACAGAGTCTCAGGATATTCAAAAGGGTTTGGATTCGTTCGATATGCAACCTTAGAAGATTCTGCAAAAGGCATAGCTGGAATGGATGGGAAGGTAAATAATATTCATTCTAGTTTCTCAAACACAAACATGTAATCAAAATATACAGGCATCTAAAGCTAGCTAATTCTCTTCTCTGTGTTTCTCTGCAGTTTCTTGACGGTTGGGTCATATTCGCAGAGTATGCTAGACCGAGAGAGCAATCGCAGTCATATCAACCTCAGAACAACAACATGTCTCGTCCTCCATATGGTAACCGCTATTGAAAAAAGGGAAATATTTGAGCATTGGGTCTTGATGAATCTTTATATTAGTATTGTATTCTCCTCTATGTTGAAACTGTTGTTGTCTCGATGAAACTTTATAATTATATTTTTGAGTTAATGACCAAAAACAGTGATGGCAATCTAGAATTACGTGGAGATCTGAAAGACTTGAACGTCTTTGTTTTGGTTATTTGTGGTTTCGAATCTTTCCCCATTTGAAATTGGAAAAATGCTCCATTGAATCAAACAAACTTTTATTGTGAACAGTATACTGATTAATAGAGAGGAGGGGCTAATTGTTATTTGACACAGAAAAAAATAAAAAAATTTGATAAAAACGTAATTAAAATTTGAAAAAATGACCGTGAGTGTAATGATTTCTTCTTTAACTGACACTTTTTTTTTATCTATTCATAAATAATTGATAAATAATTTTGTTATCAATTATTTAACGGGATTCTTGGCTATGTAGTCATTTCTTGATATTTTTATAAAGTTTTTAACACGTTCTTAACTTAATTGGGAAATTAACATTTATTATATTGTACACGAGTAATTCGCGCAATAAGTACTGTCAATCGTACCCATTTAACAGTACTTATTGCGCGAATTAACTGTGAACAATTTACAGATCAATCACTACAAGAAGAACGCTATGTTTTCGATAAAAGTTTCTGAGAACAGTTGTTGTCGGAAACTTCCGACTATACACCGACAAATTTCTGATGAGACGACAATTCGTCGGAAAATGCTCTGTAACTTCCGACAACAGTACCTTCTCGGTAAAAAGTCGGAACTCTCGTCGGATTCTTGTCGGAAATTACCCAGGGATAGAGGTTCTTGGGATTTTCTCGGTAATGTCCCCGTAAAATCGTCGGAAAAACATGTCGGTGCACGTATCACCTCTAAAATCCATTTCCGAGGACATTCCGACAGTTGTGGGCTACAATTCTCGGCAATTTCTCAGAAATTTAGACTTCACTTTCTAATATTTACCGCCGTTGACAGCCAAATTAATTGAATTTGGAGGTTCAATTGGTTTCCGAGAAATTACCTAGAGGTGCCACCATCGGAAATAGTTTTTATATATAGAGGCTCACGGTGTGCAGCTCACAGCGATGGTGGTGGTGATCGGCAGTTATGTGTCGGTAGATAAGCTTTCTCTCCACGTTTTTTCTCTTCCTCACGATAAAACAACACTAAGCAACAACAATTCCTCACAAGAACACACAACCAAAGCAAGAACAAATGATGGATGATGATGACGACTTGGAATTCGTTGATGACGCCGACGACAACTCGAGGTGAGGAAGAAGATACATACATGTGTGTGTATATATATTTGAGATTCGATGCAACCCAGATTCGATGACACCCAAACACCCAAACCCAGATTTGATGCAATCTAAAAAAAATAGTTTTTAAAAAAAAATAAAAAAAATTCTCGGAACAATTCATATCCATTCCCGACAAAGCGATGGTCGCCGATGTTGGTCTGTCGGAATTCGTAGCCAAATTCCGAGGAGTTTCCGAGAACTCGCCCCGACGAGTTTCCGAGAAAAATTTTCCTCGCTCTGTTTCCGATAACTTTCCGACAAAACCTGTTTTCCGAGACTCTACTTCCGAGGGATGTGGAGTCGTCGGAAAGTTGCTGGAGAATCTCAATTCCGACGACTCTCCGATAATAATGGCCGTCGGAATGGACAATTATTCTTGTAGTGAATAGAAAGAAAAGGGAAAATCGTTATTTGACACAGAAAAAGATTAAAAAAAAAAAAGTGACAAAAACGTAAATAAAGTTTAAAAAAATATCTGTTATTTAACTAAAACTTTTTTTTTGTTGGGATTCATATTGACTAAGACTTCTTTTTTTTGTGAACCAAAAGTCTTTGAACCCAATGTGATTGAACATTTTCATAAAACCCAATGGGTCCGTAGCCATTAGCCAATCACTTGCTCACAATTTGTTGAGATGATTGAACGCTTTCATCATTATGATGATTTTAAGAAATGGGAATAAGTCATGGCCACAATAAGCAAAACAACATTGAGTTCTCAAAATTTCACGTGGAGCTGTCTAGAATCTATACGAACATTTTTGTAACATGTGGACCGAACAAAAACAAGAGAAATATCAAATACAAATGGTTATGCAATAAATGTTAGAAAGACAAAAAAGGAAAGAAAACTAAAGAGATACCGTTCATACTATTAACATTCCTTCGCTGTCCAAATACGTTTGGTGAGACAATTCCCTCTTTCTCATGCAACCAATTCTATATTACACGACTCACTCTCTCTCTTATAGGTCTATTTCAGCTAGAATTTTATGGAGTGTACTTAGCTTATTGTCGTGATTGTGATATGTTTTGTTCTTTGATTGTCTAATCCTTAGACGCAAATGTTAGTTGTAATTAGAATGTCGGCCGCAACGTGTACAAATGGCCTTTGTTTCCAACTTCCACGTTTAAGAAGTTGGCACAATAGTCAAATTTAACTGCATAAAGTAATTAAATCGATTCTTTCAAATCGGATAACGTTTCTAATCAACTTCTTTTTCGACGATGATCTTATCGTTCTTTTCTTCTTCTTTTTGTTCTCGTTAAAGTAAGCCAAGACGTAATCCTAACCAAATAATATGATCTTGAGAAAATTCGATAAACTCATGTGTGTCCTCTTATAGGCTCTTATACTATTCGATCGTGTGGATTAGGGTTATGGATTCGTATTAATGGTCGATCAAGATATCTTACGATTACATTGGCCCGTGACACCTATAGCAATTAAGCAGCAACATAACTGACTTACTCAATATTTCACAAAAACTATGCTACTATTATAAAGCCGTCGTATTAATAAGAAAAGGATAGCATGTATATTTATATTATTTTAATTTGTTCCGCATGTGTGATTACTTTCAAACGTGACAGCATTTTGGATATGTCGTTCTCTGTGTGGTTGAATTAGGGTTTAAATGGAAACTTTTTCGTTTTATGAAAAGTTACACATATATAATGTTTAGTTGGACCGTTTCATTTTCTATATCGTTAGGAGATATGAGTCTGATCTGATTCATTTAATGTAATTCTTATCTACAGGAGTTTAAAATTAAGTTTTTGTTATATATACTCCTTCTATTTCAAAATATACAGTATTTTAGCCAAAATTGTAAAAAATAAGAAATTTATTATTTCTCAAAAAGCATAATTTAATGTATATAAACCAATTATGAAAAAGACTGCATGATATAATTGGTCATACATTATTCAATAAATTTAAAATTGTTGGAACAAAATTTATAAGAGTTTGTGGGCTTTATAAATATGTGTATGTGTGAATTGAAATGAGACATTTGGGCTAAGTAAAAAAGCCTTGTGAATGTAAAAAAGGAAAAACCTTAAAAAAGGAAAAGCCTTAAAAAAGGAAAAGCCTTAAAAAAAGGAAAAACCTACAAAAAAGGAAAAGCCTTAAGAAAAGGAAAAACCTAACAAAAAGGAAAAGTGAGGACTTGTAAAAAGTCCCACATCGCTAGTTGGAAATAATTTCCTCTAGGATCTTCTCCTATATATAGGATCGCCTCTCTTGAGAGAAAGGTATCCAATCACACACAGAAAACACACTTACAAAAGAAAAAGTTCCTTCAATTCTCTACAGTTTAGAGTAAGTCTTTATTCGAGAGTATCGTAGTATAATGTTCGATAGATCTGATATCAAGTGTAGATGATACAGATTACTTTGGTTGTATCCTGGGACTCATGGATCTAT
>PKML01043497.1:313054-342657 GCA_002933935.1 Eutrema yunnanense | reverse complement strand
AATTTTTTATTAGTTAAATTTTGTACATCCATAATAATTTTTTATAATTAAATATAATTAGAACATTATAATTTTTGTGATAAAAAATTATAAACTAAATTAAAACAATCATATTAAACTAAATCATTTAACTAACATAAAACAAAAGTAATACATCAGATCATAAAATATAACAAAGCAAAAGTAATACACCAAGTCTTAAATAAACTTAAAAAAAACAAAAATCATAAACTATAATATCTAATAAGGTAATCTACGTTATAAAAATAGACCAAGAAAATAGCATGTTCTCTTCATAAATTTCTATTGACACAACCATAATGGTACATAACCCACACTTTGGGGGGTCAAGAGATCTATGCATCTATGCTATGTACAGCACAAGCTCCAAAAGAACCAAAAAAGAAGAAAAATTACAATTTTGATATATCTCAAAGTGTCTGAATCTTTGTTTTCCTGAAAGTGATTTTTGTTCTTCAACCCATAACATAAAACCTGTTTAATACAAAATTTTCTATTTCTCTCATGCCACTTGCTTGCAAATGAGAAACCACCAAAACTTTTCCCTGAAAAGACATACGGAAAAGCAGAATAAAATTGAGAATTTGTTCATACTTTTTCAAGTTCATTAAAGAACAGAACAAGAGGACACCAACTCAATGCAATTCCACACGACTTCTTCAAACAAAAATAGAATAGAGCAAAGAAACAGATAAGAGCAGGAAACTCATTTCATGGCAGGAATCCAAATTGCTTCTTATGATTTATGACCAGGGGGCAAAGTCAAGCCAATGTAGACAGATACCTTAACTAAAAATACATGCTTTTCTTTAGTATTCCACTGGGAATCCAAGTCTATGATGATTGATAACAACCTAAGTGCTCGTAATCATCAACTTCCACCATAACCAAAGTTTTGCTTATAATCAGAGTATTGATGGTAGTGCCACACTATAGATTGGTAGATAGTTATAATGTCAAGCCTTGATTGATTTAAACCAATAAATTGGATTCCCACTTCTTCTTCAACAAAAGATATAACAAAAAAGCAATGCATCTGATAAGAAAGAGCACAATATCCTCTTCATGGCCGATTTGTATAATCCAAATTGATTCTTATGATTCATGATCAGAAAGCAAAGTAAGACCTTAAAAATAATACAAAAGCATTAACCAAATCAAACAGACACACCACAATGCCCCAAAAAGCAGCACGTGAATCGGTCCACAGACTTTATTGGTTTAGTCCGGTTTGGTTTAAGCCCACATAATTTGCTTTGATTGAAACCCCAATGCTACGGTGTTGCCACTGGAGATTTCCGCCGTCCCTCGCCGCCGCTAGGATGCTCTCATCACCACCACCACCTCAGTCACAGTCTCCCTTCTCCGGCGGCGGCGTGAATTCGAGCTCAATCGGTGGAAACTCCAAACCCGAGTTACTATTCCCTCAATCTCAACCCCAGAATCTCTCTTCCTCCCCTTCTTCTTTTCTGAAATCCACGGTGGCTTGTTCGAGCGCCGGAGCTATCCGGCAAAGCATGGCTACGGTTCCTCAGTGCTTTTCGAGCAGACCAGAAGCTGGCGAGTCGGATTTTGGCTCGCTCGTTGTAGTTTCGTTCTACAAATTCGCTGATTTTCCCGACCATGCTGATTTCAGAAAGCCCCTGAAGGATCTCTGCGAAGAATTGGTATGCCAAAACTATCTATCAATCTACAGTTTGGTTCCTTAACCAAATCAAACAGACACACCACAATGCCCCAAAAAACATAGAAATACATAACGATGAAGGTAACAAGGGAGACAAGCTTTAAAAATCACAAAACCGACTGTGAAAACAAAAAAAAGCTGTCGATTGAGAAGAACAAAGAGAAACCTGGGAAAAGAGAGAAAACGATTCAATTAGGATTCGAAACAGTTCCTGCAATACACAGAGCTTCAGCTAAGAGATGAAGGGAGATGCTGACTAGGCCTGGGCATTTTCGGTTTCGGTTCGGTTTTGGGTAGGAACCATTCGGTTTCGGGTATTTCGGGTAGAGAGGTTTAGGATCCATATAGGTACCGAAATGATTTCGGTTCGGTTCCGGTTCGGTTCCGGGTATTTCGGGTAGAAAGGTTTAGGAACCGAAATATACCGGAACCATTCGGATCTTAATCGGTTCCGGTTCGGTTCCGGGTATTTTTACCCGAAATCCTAAATATATCCGAAAACCCGAAAAAGTTTTAAAGAACATATACCCGAAATACCAAAAATATATCCGAAAACTCGAAATTATATCCGAAAACCTGAAAATATACCCGAAAAAAAAAAAAAAAAACTAAAAACAATATACCCATAGTACAAAAATATACCCAAAAACCTGATATATATTTAATATTTTTGGATATATAATTATATTTCGGGTATTCGGGTACCCGAAATATTTTCGGTTCGGTTCCGGTTCTACCTGATACCCATGGGTATCAATGTGTAGGATCCAATGGGTATTTTGACTATTCCAGTTCGGTTCCGGTTCGGGTATTTCAGTTCGGTTCCGGTTCCGGTATTTCGGTTCCGGTTATTTTACCCAGAGCTAATTCTGACTTTCGCAGAGACAAGGAAATCGACACTTACAATTGATTTTAATTGATTTTAGGGTAAATGCTTTATGCGGCAAGTAAACGAACAGACCCTTGGTGGGCAAGTGAAAATCGCGTAGTTTATGGTGTTTTCCGGGTGCCCACATCGTGGGAAATGACGTCCACTTTGTAAATGTCTATGAACTATTCGTTCATTGACTACCAAAGCACCGGAGAGAGCTTGCTATAAAAATGACGAAGTTTGATCGCGTCTAAACATGGTTCAAAACTTGACAATCCTTTCTTTATCCATTTTTAGGCTCTTCATCTAGTCATATTGTTCTATTTTGACATGAGCATTGGAAAAAAATTGGAAATAAAAACCTCATTTTGTCCCTTTATGAAAACCATGATATTGTCTCAAAAACGCTTCCTAAATCCAGAAACCGGCGAGCAAGACCCTGATACGAGCTAAGTGTAGAATCATGATTTCTACGATATGACAAAACTAAATAATCGGAAAATATATTGATATAAAACAGAATAATTAATAAACGATAATCGATATCAAAATATGATGAAGAAAGAATGGTTTGTGCGGAGGTGAGACACGCTTTCCTTAATTCTTTAATTGCCCGTAGTGTGACGGTTTGATGCAATCAAAATCTCATGATACAACCACACGGTTCTTTTGTTATGCATCACCTAATAACAAAAGCTGACAAACCTAGTATCTAGGTTATACTCTCATACTCAAGGAGAAAAACCAGAAGAGAAGAGACATAAGTGATTATGATATTTCATCTCAAAACCGTAGAGAAATGAGGAGGCTTCTAGGCATTCAAATAGCCTCAAACTGAAACGCTTTTAGGATTGAATTATGTGTTAATGACTATATTAATTGCTGCATTAAACACAAATGAAGAGCTGAATTGTTTTTTGTTGACTAAATCAACGAAAAAATACAAAGTGGATTTGGGCCCAAAAAATAGGCTATTGGGCATTCGGTCCCAAGTGCAGACCCGATCTGGCTCGTCTCTCTCCAATATATATTAGTGTCCACCCAAGTCTTTTAAACCAAGGGTTACACATCAAACTTTTAATGTGGAACATTTGCTAATTTTAACATTTGGCCAAATTTTGGAGTTTTGCAAGCTTTCCAAGTCACTCACTTTGGACATGTATTTTCATTCAAATCAACTCCGATTTTGACAAGTGAATATCCTACGTTAAAGTGCTTACAGCAACGATTGCATCATGCCCACAATCCAATCATTCCGATCCACCAGAACCATTTCGTCAAAAACTAGTTTCAACACTAAGTTTGCCTTTGGCAGTCAGCTTCGTATCGGTACTTACGAAAAATCTAATAAAGATTGCATATTTTCTGCAAAACAATCCCACATGAAATTAATCATCTAGTGAACAAAAGAAAAATATGCCCCAGATAATAATAAAGTTTAATAAGTTTATTGATAATTGTTTGATTAGTTTTCTGAGCCTTTGATTATTTACATATACATGTTTTTTTCCATCAAAATCTTTGTAGGACTTTGAAGATTTAAAGGTTGGGATACTCTGATACACAGACACAGTTTCTTGAATTTTTTTTTTTTTTTTTGTGTGTGGGGGCGTGTTATGAGACCGTGAATACCTCATCGAACGTCAATCCTGGAAAACAAAGAGGCTGCTATATAAAATTGTCATATAGATCAAATAAAAGACTTGTACGTACGGTCCTTAATTAGCTCAAATTTCTTAAACCCTAATATATTACTAGTACACTACAAAGGCGTTAACGCGTTTTTTGCATCTTTAATCACATTCTCACATGTAGTCTTATATTACCTTTAATTTTTATAATAATCACTAAAACTTCAAATTTGTGTGTATATATGTATGTATATATATGGAGGAGACATGAGAACATGGTGATGTACCGTGCACGTGGAGAAGACATGTCTTGCTTAATGATCATGCGACCATGGAACAAGTAAACTTTGGACTTGAGGAATATTTGCTCTCAAGTTATCAAATTCATATGATCATGGAACAAGTAAACTTAGGAATATTTGCTCTCAAGTTATCAAATTCATTTCATCCTCTCGAATTTAAGTCTTATTTTTTCTTCCCTTTCTATATATCTTCATTTATTTCTAATATCCAATTCTTGTCTTTACCATTTAAATCGTTTTAGAACTCGCTAGCGATAACATTATTTAGTTTATAACTAACTTAAAAAATTTTCATAGTTTATACAGAAAATTTTCACAAACTGACCTATTTCACTATTTCAAGCTGGCTCAACAATATTATGTGCCACACTCGAAGTTTAAAAATATAAAGAGAAAATTACCCAGAATAACACTAATCTTTAATGTAATTACTAGAATAACACCCCCGAAACCGAGTTGACTAGAATAACACAACTCTTTTNAACGAAAAAACCTTTAACACATAGATAAATTTTGTTAACCTTTTTTTTGCTTTGTTTTTTTTTTTGACAACGATAAACTTGTTAATTGTATCACAGGAATGCAGGATCATGTGCAAATGCATATGTGTGCACCTCTCCTATGACTATGATGGTCCTGGACCTCCTGGTCTATTTGGTAGTGGGAAATGGTATAATGACGAAGCAACACTTTTCATATTAATTTTTCGTACTTGTCATTTGGCTAATATTCAATGCAATCTCGTATCTTGAAAAGAAAAAGAGTCTTGGATCTAGAGATAAACAGAAAATACAAAGAAGAGCGCCCCCACTCTCTCCTCTGCGGCTCTGCCAACGTCAAAATATAATCTAAGCAAAGAAACATTATAATCTTGATTAAAAAATAACAATATCCGATTAGTGTACAAATGATCTCTATCACATATGTTAATATATATAGATAAAAGTGGTCAAATACATTAACATGGAAGATGTTCACGTGTTCTCTTGGTTGTCTTGGCTTAAGCCACTCTGTATAATCGAATAAGTGCATTGTAATTTTTTTATTTTTGTAACATCTAAACTTCATTCATTAACTTGACATTTTGTCAATGTTTGGTAAACTATTCGCTAACAGATAAAAAAACAAATAGTATATTGTTTTTTCATCAAGTGAATTGTTAAGTTAACTTAAACTAATTATGGCTTCCTTTTTGTAAAACAACTTTTCGTAAAACAAACTATTTTTAAATTGTTTTTTCAAAAGGACAAATTCTACCGTTTTTAAAGCATCAAGACACCTTTTCCAGCTCTTTCAATGTTTTGGGTAAAAATTAATATATGTATATAAGAAAGAAATATCTCAACTCTCAGAAAATTGCATCATTGATGTGTGTAAAGAAATGTCTTTTTACGTCAATCTTTAGAGTGCGAAAATGTTTCTTTTCGTCATTCTTTCGTGTGCTTGTGGTGAATATCTTGTCCAATATTAGAATTATTATTTTTTTGTTTTTTATCATTTTAGACCACAACAAATCGACCCAATAACCAAATACTCTCACATATGGATGGCAAATAGAATCGAATTCGACACCGGTAAAATAACAGCAGAAGTGTGGCAACCACTGATTCACTTGCTTATTTTTAGTATTAGAATTAATTGCTACACTAATTCCAAGATTTTATATTTTTTTTTTTTCAAAAAAAAAATTCCAGGATTTTATATTATTTTTATTCATTTTAGTGCACACAAAAGTAAATAGTGCTTTACTAAATCTTCGAATTAATGTCAGTGTTTAAAATGTCTCGCTATCATGCCAGAAGAACTGAAACAAGTTAAACATACTTTAATTTGATTTTACGGATATTGTTAGAATGATGTGGATAATTCAGTAACAATAAATTCATTAATCATAGGTCGATTCGAATTGATTTCATTTTTAGTTGAACAAATTATTTATGTTTTTCTTTGGGATGAAAATTAAACTCCACCTAAAAATCTTGAATGTGACATTAGGTGAGTTAGGTGGATATATGTAACTGCTTGCTACTGGTTATAGACTTATAGTTTCACATTTTATCTTCTCAACTATTAACATCCAAACTCTCAACTGCATTGATACAGATAAATCCGATATTTAGATAAATATCATTTATACATCAATCTATAAATTAATTTATTTACTCGTATTTAACTTCATATATTGAAATTCCGGTGAGATGGTGAGATTAAAGTAGGCATGTTAATTTGAGTCCAAACCCACAGGTCCCGCCCTATTAGACCTGCCGCAGGTCGGGTGCAGACCAGAAATTTTTTTAACCGCTGAGAAGTGGAGCGGGTGCGGGCGGACCATTTCAATTGGCGGGGTGAATGCAGGTTGGTAAATTTTCTCTCTCGGGTTTATGGGTACCCGTAAAGTGTTTATATATATATATTTTTTATTATTCTAACATTAAAAATATATATATATCCAGAAACAGTTGTGGGTTACCCGCGGGTTTACCCAAAAAAAAAAAGTACCCATGTGAACAGTTGCGGATTACCGGTGGAAACCGCATACATTAGCAGAGCGGATGCATGTCAAAAGTTTTAGGTTTGCGATTTAACGGAGCAGGTTTTCGCCTACAAAAAAAAAGTGCACCCGCGGCGGGGCGGGTCCTACCCGCTTGACAGCCCTAGATTAAAGGATCAAGAACATCATGGTTTTCAGATAAACATGTTGATAATAATAACAAGGTTCTTGCGTGTATGGATACTTTATGAAAACATAGTTTGGATACTAGCACTTTAAAAAAACTAGAAAATAAGTAACATTTTGTGTATTGTTCATATGTTGATTTTTCAGTCGTCGTATTCATGTATAATACTGCGCGAATCAATGGTGTACAATATATGAACCAATAATAAGCAAGGTCAAAATCTTATTTTCAACAGAAAAATGTTACTTATTTTTTTAGAATTTAAAAAGTGTTAAAATACAAAATATATTTTGGTTAAATGACACTTGATGTAAATACTCCATAATAATAAGGTAACTTTATAAATAAAAAAGATATTTAAAAATTCGTCGCCGAAAACAAAAAAGTCCACAACGGAATAAATTCATCCAATCATGACAAGCATAGCCATATTCGTGGGACCCATAACTTACACGACTCAAACACAATTAACATTTCTATACATATATTTATTTTAATATATAGACTTTCTTTTGTTGACAAAAAGAATATTTTATCCAATATCTGAAACTACTCACATCTTTTATACATTTCTTTATTTTTGTCGGTAAAAAATTATTTCACAATAATCTAATTTTAAATGTGAGTCAATAGTCAATAAAAAAATATAGTAGATAAAGATTACTATAATTACCATTAAAAGATAAAATTCATCCAACCACTTTAATATTCACAGCTGTAGTTATCATTAGTTGAAAGACATAATTATATGTACAATCACTTAATTTAATTTTCATTAATTTTGTTTTGTCACTTTTTTAAAGTATAGTAGAAAGTATCAATTTTTAATAAATTGTGTATTGTCCATTATTGTATGTCTTTTATTGGTATTTTGTATACTACACGTCGTATTGTACATAGGTAAATTTGGATTGAACAAGTAGTAAAAAGTGATACTTTCTACTAAAGTTTTCAAAAATAGTAACATGCTAACGAAAGTTCGAAAGTTAAAATAAGTGAGCGTTCATTCAAAAGTTTTCAAAAATAGTAACATGTTAACGAAAGTTAGAATAAGTGACCACAAAACTATAATCTTGAAAACTACAAAACTAAAATGTCTTTCAAAACCAATGGTAGGAAGCGATTATATCAAATTACAAATGTCGACTATTAGTTTAATAATTTACTCCAAACATTAATGAATATCGAAAAACTCAAAATCTATAGAATTCAATTTTCTTCTCTATACGAGTAACGTCATTTCCGAATAAACAATAATTAAAAGGAACAACAACAACAAAAAAAAAGTTTTTCCGTTTCGTTCTTATAAAAGTTTTGAACTTTGAAACAGACGTTGTCAAAATGTAATTTTTTTTTGAGTTTTCCGTAACATTTTTTTTACACATTACAAAAAAAAAAGTCATGAAGCTTAATTTTGTTTCCTTTTGTTATCATCGTTTGCTTCAAGTAGAGAACCTCTCTCTACATCTCTCATCACTGTCTCTTTCTCTCACACACACTCTCTCTCTCTCTATTGGATTCTTTTCTTTGCAATCAAAGCAAAGCTTTGGAAAATTTTCTCTCCCTTTCTCCTCAAACTTTCTCTCTTCCAATTTTCTTAAATCTACAACACGATTTAACAACCGTGTCTTCAGTGAAAATGCACCACTTTTCAACAATTCTGCTCATTTCTACAGGTAGATTTCGATTCTCCTGAATTTTTTTTTTTGTTGTCGTTGAGAAAGTCTTCTTTGGAGTTTAGCTGCTGAGGAAGACGAATGTTGGAAATTTAAACGACGAAAAATTTAGGGAAAAACAAGGAGAAAAAATGGTATAAAGAAAGGTTTTCAAGCGGCGTTTCAAAAAGTTTCGCGATTCTCGAGATTCATTTCAAATCCTTCTTCCTTTCTCCTTTTGCTGGTTTCTACAAATTTTCCCGACAAAATTCCCTACGAGTATAAGCATTTGCTAAGAAACTCTCGAACGCCTCGTCTTCTTCTTCGGGTATCTATTGAAGCGATGGGTTTATTTGATTTTATATGATTGAAGATACGAATTGATTTCGCTGAATCTATTCGTATGAGTTTTCTCGCAAGCTTTTGTTGAAGAGTTTGATGGTCAACGTTAGCAATTTTCTTATTTGAGGAATTAGTTGTTGTCCTCTTCTTCGTCTGACCATTGTAACATTAAACAAATCTTTTTTTTTTTCATCTCTGATCCATTATTAGTTGGGTTTTTTTTTTATGCAGAGGCGTCTACAAGAGCTTGAGAGGGGTTTTGATACATTATTGCAAAATGGAAGGAGTATCCTTTGGTTTGATCGTTGGGATCTCACTGGGTTTGGTGATTGGTGTGGTGTTGGCTGTTTCAGCACTGTTCTGCTTTAGGTACCATAGGAAGAGATCTCAGATTGTGAACAGTGGTTCAAGAAGAAGTGCAACGCTTCCCATCAGAGAGAATGGAGCTGATTCTTGCAACATAATGTCGGATTCCACTGTTGGTCCTGATTCACCTGTGAAATCCTCAACCAATGGGAGGTCTCTTTGGCTTGAAGGGTTTAGTAAGAGGAGCCATGTGATCTCTGCTTCTGGCATTTTGGAATATTCTTACAGGTTTGTCTCCTCCTCACAAGATCCTGGTTGCAATTAAAACTCTCAGATTCTGGATAAGGGTCTCCTGATAAGGTTTATTGTCTCTTTACTAATGGGGACTAGACTTCTCTTCTTGAAGCTCTTTGGATTTTTTAGAGGATCTGATGTTGTGAAATTATCAAGCCGAATCTTGACGGATATGATAATATCTTGCCTTCTTGGTCTTATATATCTCATTTTGAACATATGTTCTTTGGTGGTTGGACTCAGGGATTTGCAGAAAGCAACATGTAATTTTACGACGTTGATAGGCCAAGGAGCATTTGGACCTGTCTACAAAGCTCAAATGTCCACCGGTGAGACTGTTGCTGTGAAAGTTCTCGCCACTGATTCTAAACAGGGCGAAAAAGAGTTTCAGACAGAGGTAAGAAGATATATATCTATGAAATGTGTTTTATGATTCTGTATGACATTCACATCCAAAGAATCAGTAAATAGGAACTTATACTTATTCTTGCTAAATGTGCTCACTCGACTATTTTTTTCAGGTTATGTTATTGGGAAGGTTGCATCACCGTAACCTAGTGAACTTGGTTGGATATTGTGCAGAGAAAGGCCAACACATTCTTATATATGTCTACATGAGTAAAGGAAGCTTAGCTTCTCACTTGTATAGTAAGCAACTACTTTATTCTACATAATATACAATGTAGAAGTATTCGCAATAGTCACTCACTTCCACTATCTAACTTGGCTAGGGATTCACCAATTCGATGAGCTTTCATACAAATTTGAAACACACTAAAATGCTTTCTTTATACAGGCGAAAAACATGAACCGCTGAGCTGGGATTTGAGAGTATATATTGCTTTAGACGTGGCACGCGGCCTAGAGTATCTTCATGATGGGGTAAGCTAAATTGATGAAACCATCCACCATCTTTAATGTATCCCCAAAGAAACACAACCTCAAAAACTTGTATTCAAAAATTTCCAGGCTGTTCCTCCTGTAATCCACAGAGATATAAAATCTTCCAACATTTTGTTGGACCAATCCATGCGAGCTCGGGTAAAAACATCTTCCTTGTCCACTTGAGATCTCATTACCTCAAGTTTTCTCATTGTGATGGTCTTTTAACTCCAGGTTGCTGACTTTGGCCTGTCTAGAGAAGAAATGGTAGACAAACATGCTGCTAACATAAGAGGAACGTTTGGTTATCTCGATCCAGAGTATATCTCCACAAGAACATTCACCAAGAAAAGCGATGTTTATGGCTTCGGGGTTTTGCTTTTTGAGCTTATAGCTGGAAGAAATCCTCAACAAGGTCTAATGGAATATGTTGAGCTGGTAAACAAAACTAACAAAACCAGCATGATCATCAATTCCACATTTGAAGAATTACATTAAAGACAAGTCTTTTTGTTTTTTTTGATGAAATAGGCGGCGATGAATGCAGAGGAAAAAGTTGGGTGGGAAGAGATTGTGGATTCAAGATTAGATGGGAGATTTGATTTACAAGAAGTGAATGAAGTTGCAGCTTTTGCTTACAAATGCATCTCTCGTGCACCGAGAAAACGTCCCAACATGAGGGATATTGTGCAGGCTTTGACACGTGTCGTTAAGGTGAGACATTGCAGAAAACGTCAGAAGAAGTCTCCACCTCTTCCTACGGTGGAGTCCAGTGATGAGCAAACCGGAAATAGATCAGTTCGGTCGGAAAATCATAGGAGAGATAATTCCATGGACAGTACACTTGAAGACTAGTGATGTGTTGAAACAACAAAAAAAAATGTATTCAAGTTTAGAATTATAATATATTTTTTATTGGATTTCATTTCTTTTTTTGGGGGGAGTTATAGGATGATTTGTATATTTTGTTAGGACTGATGTTTGATTGGTAACTCTAAAATTGTGTTTCTTGTCTCAAAATGCAATATAGAAACAAGATCTATATAGACTTATTCGATTAGGGCAAAGGCAATTCATCTTATTAATTCTTCAAGGCAATTCATCTATATAATAGACTTATTCGATTAGGGTTTTCTTTTGTATCTTCAATCTCAATTGGCACATTCATGATGTCTCAGCCGGCTCTCGAGGCTCCACCTTGGGAAACCCTCTCTGGTAAGAAGATCATATCTTCTTCATATCGCTAATGGCTTCTCATCTTCCTTGCTTCAGACCGCTCCTTGTTCCATCGTCCTTGCTTCTCCTTGTGGAGAGGATCTCGGAAAACTCGTGATTATGAATGCTAATGGACGTTGCTGCACTTCCTTGGAAAAGAAGGTGCCTCTGGAGTTGGTGGATAGCGATCCAATGGTAACGATCGGGGCATCTCATGGCTGGGTAGCTACTCTCAAGGACGACGGTATCCTGCGTCTCCAAAACGATCTAAACCCGGTTGCATCGGATACAGATCCGAAACGCATCCCGCTGCCTCCCCTTGAAACTATGCCTCATTGCCAAACCAAAATCATCACCAACGTGTCAATGTCCACATCTTCTCCCGAGGATGAAGACTGTGTTGTGGCTGTCAACTCAGCTTTTGCAGACCAGCCACTCAGAACAAGTGAACCAACGTCAGGATCGAAAACCCCTGCTTCTACTCCTCCCGTGTCATGTTTTCCGAGAAAGATGACGTGTTTCGCATTCCCGGATCTGGAGGCCACCTCATTGGATCATGGGATCCCCTCACAGAAAAGCACAAACTCAAGTTTCAGAGGTTGCGATATCAAAACCTTCCCGAGCTGACCAAGACCAAACGGGAGCTTTTGCATTCGTGCTGCACGAGCGAACACTTGGTGGAGTCACGATCTACTGGCGAAACTTTCTTGGTTAAGTGGTATAGGAGGGCTACTGCCAGTGGTACGGTGAAAATGAAAACGAAAGCTTTAATGGTGTTCAAGCTAGACGATGAAGGAAACGCTGTTTACACGCAAGACATTGGAGATCTCTGCATTTTCCTCTCAAAGTCTGAACCTTTTTGTGTCCTTGCTAGCTCATTTCCTTGCCTGTGCTCTAACAGCGTCAAAGTCTTGGATGTGGACGAATCGGCCAGTGTAGATCTGCATGATTGCTCTATCCTTAGTCATAATCGTTCATCCGAGCCCCCTTACCACATTCCACCTCAACATATAGACTGTGTTTGGAATTGAGTCTGCGTCTGTCTTATCTCTTCAACCTTGGAAACATCAAATCTTCTGTTTTTTTCTTTCTTTTCAAAACATCAAAAATTAGGCTTTATGAAATCTCTATGACTACTCAATCCAGAAGTTGTCATCTATAAAGACATGCTATTGTCTCAAATGGGCCATCCATAAATTCTTAATTGTCTTCTTTGTCAACAAATAGCAGCTACAGCAACCGTTATAAAAGCTTATAATGAAGAAGCTTATAAACAAGCTTATAATTTTTATAAAGAAGCTTATAAAAGCATCTTAAGCTTGTNTACTAATCTGCTTGTCACTAAATGAATGTCGATGCAATGTAAAACTATCAGCTATCGGATCTTTACTGAATCCTTTTAGCATAGTCACTCACCTCTATTATCTAACATGGTTCGGAATTCACCAATTTGATGAGCTTTCATAAAATTCGAGGCGTAATAAAATGCTTTCTGGAACACAACAACTCTTTGAAATATGGGCTTATGGCTATGGGATGTCGAAAAAAAATATATTGGTTATTGCTATAGATACAATTATTTTTTTTTATCTATTTTTGATTTTTAGAGAAAACCAAATTATAGTGTCTTTCTTTGAGGGAAAAAAAAACAATTTTTTTTTTTTTTCTAGTTTCTGGGAGAACAACAAAAAAAATCTAAAAAGTGATGAAATAGTTGAATGAGTTAAATAAAAACATAAACAATTAGCCCAAGCCCATACTAAGCCCATATAAAACCCGTTAGTTAAGTTAATTGATTTAAAAACGGTGTCGTTTCAGAGTCTAGCGATAATCGTTATCCACGTTTTATCAGTCGAACGGATAGGACGAAGAAGAAGAAGAAATAAGTGTTAGCCCACTTCGCAGTGGAAGTTGCAGAGCGATAAAAAGTTCAAAAATGGCGACCATGTCTGCTCTTCAGAGCTCTTTTACTTCTCTTTCTCTACCATCCAACTCCTCCTTCCTCGGCCAGCGTCTCCTTTCCCCGATTTCCCTCTCCGTCGCTTCTCTGGTAACCCCGAGTTTCGATTTCTGGCTCTAATCTCTCCCCTTTTGATTTTAGTCTCGTTCGAAATTTGAGATTCTGTGCTTCACTTGGGTGCGTTTTTATCACTTTCGCTGATTATGGTCTAATGGCTAATGGAATGGTACATCTATTGTTTTCGTTGAAATAAATCAAAGGCATTTCCACGTTTAGATTGAATCTGTATCTGTACGGATGTGATATCTTTCATTGGACCTGTAGATTAGGTTTACTTTTCGTTTTTGATATGGGAAAATTTTCATGCCCATTTGAAGAAATCTCTCTAAAAACGAGTGAAAAATTGGAAAATTGTTCTGTGTTTCTGCCCTATGGATTATGTTTACTGGACTATGGGTTGAATAATGAACTGAGATGTTAGTAATGAACAGAGATGAAGTAATGAGAACTTGAATTTTTCAGAAGTTTGGATATTTTCGAAATGGAATGCTGTTTATCTCTACTTGGCTTGGCGATGCAGCTGTGATTAGAATGAATCTGTTTTACGGGGTATGGCTCACATTTTGAAGAGGCACATTTGGTTGCATATTGTTTTACTCGAACATATAGGACTTATTGAGTCAGAAGAATGTTTTTGCAGTTTTACTTGATGCTTTCATGTTGAGTGCAAAATGGCTGCAGTTGGATGGTTTCTTATTACTCTGCTTATCTTTTGTACTCATTGCAGGTCAAGCCCGCCGAGAACCCATGTCTTGTTTTTGCAAAGGTTAGTAAGCAGATCTGTTACCTCATACTTTTGGTTTCACATTCTCAATTATCCGTTAATATAGTAGTTTTGAAGAAACCATGAGTGAACATATCTGGATACGAAACTTTGGATTTTATGCCTGAGAACCAAAAGGAAATTGTTGATCCTATTCCTTGGTTCCTAAGTGCATCACCAGGATTGCTGGTCGTATGTTGTGATTGTTGTTGTGTTTTTACCTTTCAGCTTAAGCGTTGGGAACGGAAAAAATGCAAACCAAACAGTCTTCCAATTCTGCACAAAATGCATGTCAAGTTTGGAGATACGGTCAAAGTAATATCTGGACGAGACAAGGGTAAAATCGGAGAGGTCACTAAGATCTTTACCCACAACAGCACCATAGTTATCAAAGATGTAAACCTCAAGACGAAACACATGAAGAGCCGAGAAGAGGGAGAACCTGGCCAAATTGTTAAGGTCAAGTCCACTCAAATGACTCTCTTTATTTAATTTGCAAAACAGAAAGTCAGAAACCATATTTTGTAGCTTCCTTCACTTTGTCTTTGGCGAAAATCGAGTGATGATTGAAGATTGTGAAAATTGTATTACATTTTCCAGATCGAAGCACCGATACACAGCTCGAATGTGATGTTGTATTCAAAAGAAAAGGATGCGGTAAGCCGAGTGGGTCACAAGGTCCTTGAAGATGGACAGAAGGTAAGATATCTGATAAAAACAGGGGAACTTATCGACACCATTGAGAAGTGGAAGCAACTTAAGGAGGCAAAGGATAAAGAAACAACCCAAGTTGCAGTTGCCTCCGCATCTTAGCATCTCACTTTTTTCTTCTTCATTGCACTTTTGATTTTTACACTAATGGACCTATGTATTTGATGGATGTATTGAATCCCTTTTAAGGTAAAGTGTAAAATTTCTGCCACATAAACACCTTTTTGCTTCTTTTAGTAAAGCATAGGATGATCCTTAAACAAGGGATTTATTCAAAAAATACAATCTTAACAAGAGTATTTTTCAAAATTAACGCACGTACAAAGCTATGGAATATGTTTATAACAATCAAAGTTTTACAGGGAACAAAGAATCTACAAACGCTTCAAATCGCTAAACCATGTTCTTTAAGCTTTCGGAAGTCAGCTCGATTTTGAGTTTTGGTACATTCTTCTACGTAGCCCGCTTCCACTTCACGTAGAATACAAGTAGATAAATGAGAAATCCGAGTATAACCATCATATACATGTAGATGAATATCGGTGCAAGATTATACTTCAGATACACCGAAATTGCATAAGAACAGACGAGAGGCACCGAGATGAAGATTTACCACCAAGTATATGCTCTACCAACTGGTAAGAGTATAAATGTCAAGGCAATAGCCAATAAAAAGGCCATAGTATTGAATCCCCATAGTATCACGATCTCTAATATGAATGCTTCCACACTTAGGTTGTCTAAGTCGAGTCAGTCGACTTTATCTTGCGGTTGGGCCACTGTCTGATAAGTAGCTGTGATTATCAGAGCTGTTATTACTAGAAGAGCGTTCCTTGTTCCGTCTGACATGCTACTTGTAACGCCCCGTCCGCCCCTACCGGTGAGTCACCCATCCCTCTATCGGGCTCGTGGGCCCCACCCCTGTCCGACGGTCGGTACGTTATTTTTTTTAGGCCCGACCGAGTAATTTACTGACCCTGCAATCACCACGTGACCTTTTCCCGTGTTTTTGTCCTCACTTACACGCTACCGCGAATCACTTCCCGGAAGGTCACCCATCCTTAGACTACTCCAGCCCAAGCACGCTTAACTCTGGAGTTCTTTCGGGCAAGTGATCGGAAAAGGTAAGTGCACTTTGATGACATAGGTAGCCAAATTAATTCATTTAAACCTTTCTTAAATGGGCCGGGCCCAGGATGTTACACTACTCCTATAACGTGCCATTCCCGTAGAGCAATATTCCAAGAAAGTGACCGGTTTGCTCAGGATACTCCTATAACGTGTCATTCCTTGTTCCGTCTTCCGGAAGACAGGCGTTGTCTTAACTTTGGATAGAGAGTCCCCAGTCTTACCCCCAGATTTTTGTATGAGTTTCTCTGTATCTTTGTTCATGTGAGATCCATTGGCTCGTAAGACTGTCATACCACTTTTGTTCTGGATGTTCCGGTTCAGTGACATGCATTTCAACAGTTCGTTTTACTGCCTGTAGATATATATAAATATAGATGTTTCAAGACAACCAAAATTAGACAACTCGAACAACATTATTCAAAGAAGACGAGAGTGTGAATTTAAGGTCTAGTAGTGTTATATGTCTATTACTAAGGTCTAGTATAGTGTTATAGGTCTATTACTAATAGTATGTGATTACCTTGGATTACATACCACATTAACTAGTATGATAACTAAGTTTTTAGGTTTAACCAATGATTACAGATCAATCACTTAAACAACATTTTTTTATTTTTTTTTGCTATTGTAGCTTGATTCCTATATCCATACCCCCATCAAACGAAGCACACCGTTCTTGGCGATGATTTTGATCCGACGGCTGGGAATGTCGATAGGAGTGGAGAGCATACTGTTGGGATACGAGCCATGGGGAAACATTTGAAATAGTTTACGCAAAATGTTTTGTCTTCTCTGTTTGTGGCCAAAAGATCTTTGTAGCGAGGATCCTCACAAGTCAGTATTGAAAGAAAGTTAATTAATCAATATTAACCACATAGCTATAATAACTTCATGGTCTAAAAGCTCAGCTAGCTAATTAACTATAATATCTCTAAACAGTTATTTAAGTCTAGGAAATGGTAAATTATTGATCATCAAATAGCCCTATGCAATAAACCAAACAACACTATGGATCTATAGGAATCAAGCAACAATTAGATACTAACGTTCAAAAATACTAATGGGTATTTAGTACTATTTCAGGAACTGATAAGTATATTATATATATACCTTATTTTTGCTAATATGTAAATAGAAAGGAATCAAAATTAAAGAAGCGTAAGAAAATAGTTTCTTTAAAGCTGAGACTGAAAACTTACTAATTTTAGCCAAAGACCAACTTTTGTTGTTGTCTGTCTTCAAAAAAATAACTCAAGACCTTTTCAACAATTTAATAATTTATTATACATAGACTGTGTTTATTTATTTAGACCATCCACATTGCACATAAAATGTGATGTCTCACAGATAAAAAAATATTAAAAATACACTCTCTCATCCTTTACTCAACTTCATACCTTCTCTTTCATCATTTCACTTAACTTTTATTAATTTTATATTTAAACATACTCCTAATTTCACTCTTTTATGTCTTCCCGGAGACACAATCTCTCCAAAACTACTCACTATTTTCTCTTTCTACTTAAATTTTATTAATTTTATATTTCAATACACCCCATTATTTCAACCAAAAACACTCTCTTTCTTCCTTTTACTCAAATTTTAATAATTTTATATTTAAAGACATCCACATTTTATTACCAATGTGGATGCTCTTAGTGGCCTATGAATACAGAACCTACTATTTATCACAAATGAGAATTCTATTTACTTGCTACGTCAAACAAACAAAAAAAATATAATTATAATTATAAAGAAAAAACCATGTCGGTAAATTTAATTACACACAAATGGTAAATTTAATCACACACAAATGGTAAATTTAATCACACACAAATGGTAAAAAGACACGTCTCGCATACTGTTTTTGTCGTTTTGACTTGACAACTCAGTCCTTGCCTCCTCGTTGGCTTCTCTTCCCTCTGCTCATAAGATCCAAAAACCCTTAAACACTAAAAAAACAGAGAGAGTGAGAGTGAGAGAAGAAACCTTAAAGAGTGCTAAAAAATCTGAGATCTTTCAGAAAACTTCTCTCCGTCGACGTTGAATCATGGTCGCCCCTATCTATGCTGCGAATCCATCTCCCGGTAACACATCTTCTAATTTCCTCAGATTTCTCATATGGGTTTACTGATTTTTCTTCCTCTTTTTTTTGTTGGTTTTGTTTATGTCTGGTGTTAACGGAGCAGAAGTGTTTTACGCAACAAACAACCAATTTCTGGTGAATGGGTCAAAAGGTTTCTCGGAGATGAAGATGCTTGAGAACGACGAAATGTTCATGAGGCTTGACCTTCCCGGTGTCCCAGAAGAGGGCTTAAAGGTTTCCATTCACCCGTCGAAGAAATTTGTGTGTGTCGACGCGGAAGCACCCAAGGTCCACAAACACGACTCATCTCACCGGCACGCGCCGAGATCGCCAACACGACCAAGGTGCCCGCTTCTACTCGGGTGAAGTGGCTATGCTGTCCACTCCTGTCGACTTTCCTAGCCGTCGGATGAAATACATCGCCAAGGACGGTGTGCTTCGCCTCCTCATCCCTCCCCTTTGATTTCATGTTATTTTGTATTTGTTATATTCCTCTTCCCAAGTGGACACCTTTTCTTTTGGGATTATGTCGATGTTTTGAGGATTATTGCCGTTTTATAGTTTTTTTTTTTATCACTACTTTTGGATATGTTCCAAAAAGACACATAACTTATTTTGTCTTTATGCATGAGTCTCTCTAAATAGTTACTAGTATCATTTTCCAAAGTATCGGTATGCATAAAGATTAGGGATAGGAATCAAACAACAAATACTATGCGAATTAAAAATAATTTCACCATGATGAAGTGTGAATATAGAAGAACCAATATATATATAACCAAAGACGTCGGGGAACTACGAATTAAGTCCGTCTTGTTTGGACCTCTGTTTTAGGGATTATGTATGTAGTTATTTTGGGGAACATGTCGTTTCATGTTTCATCACTACTTAATTTGGATATGTTCACAAAACTATTTTTGGAACTTTTCGGACAAACCTTTAATGAGTCTATCTAAATTGGTATCATTTTCCAAGGTGTCTATTGAATTGCAAATAATTTTTACAAAACTCTTGCCAATAATCAGTGTACATTAATATTGAAATTATTAACAAATGATCAATTTTAAAAAGGGGATAAAATTTTGGAGCTGGGAAGCAACAAAGCACTCCACCAAACAAATTTCATTTCATATCCTTTCCATTTTTATATCTGTTGAAAACATGTAATCTATACACTCTTATCGATAAATGACAAAAGGGATTTTGAATTTAGAAACCACCTTTGAGAAGTGGAAGCAACTTATTCACTAGTAAGATATCTGATAAAAACAGGGGAACTTATCGACACCATTGAGAAGTGGAAGCAACCAGTGGCGGATATAGGTTGAAGGAGGGTGGGGCATGTGCCCCATATCGATTTTAAAAATTGTTACCAAAAACTTAAAAGAATGGTTGCTAATATGGTTAATGTCTTTGTTTAATAAATTTGTGCCACATGCAAAAGTACATTCTAGATCCGTCCATGGAAGCAACTTAAGGAGGCAAATGATAAAGAAACAACCCAAGTTGCAGTTGCCTCCGCATCTTAGCATCTCACTTTTTTCTTCTTCATTGCACTTTTGATTTATAGACTAATGGACCTATGTATTGAATCCCTTTTAAGGTAAAGTGTAACATTTCCACTACATAAACACCTTTTTTCTCCCTGTAGTAAAGCTTAGGATGATACTTAAACAGGTAATGCATGCATTCAAAAGATAAAATCTGTAACAGTATTTTACAGAATGAGTGAAGGTGCAAAGCTACGGAATATGTTTCTAATAATCAACGTTTTACAGGGAACAAAGAATCTACAAACGCTACAAATGGCTAAACCATGTTATTTAAGCCTTGGGAAGTCACCTCGCTTTGGGGTTTTGGTACTTTCTTCTGTGTAGTCCGCTTCCACTTCACGTAGAATACAAATAGATTAATGAGAAATCCGAATATAACCATCATATACATGAATATGAATAACGGTTCAAGATTACACTTCAGAACCACCGAAATTGCATAAGAACAGACGAGAGGCACCGAGATGAAGATATACCACCAAGTATATGCTCTACCAACTGGTAAGAGTATAAATGTCAAGGCAATAGCCAATAAAAAGGCCATAGTATTGAATCCCCATAGTATCACGATCTGTAATAAGAATTCTACCACACTTAGGTTGTCCCAGTCGTCTTTATCTTGCGGTTGGGCCGCTGTCTGATAAGTAGCTGTGATTATCAGAGCTGTTATTACTAGAAGAGCGTTCCTTGTTCCGTCTGACATGCTACTCCTATAACGTGCCATTCCCGTAGAGCAATATTCCCAGAAAGTGACCGGTTTGCTCAGGAAGACAGGCGTTGTCTTAACTTTGGATAGAGAATTCCCGCTCTTACCACCCGCTTTCTGTATAATTTTCTCCGTATCTATGTTCATGTGACGTCCATTGACTCGTAAGAGATCAAGGGCTGTCATACCACTTTTGTTCTGGATGTTCCGGTTCAGTAACATGCATTTCAACAGCTGTTTTACTGCCTGTAGATAATATAGATGTTTCATGACAACTATTTATTAGACAAACTCTGAACAACATAATTCAAAGAAGATGAGAGTGTGAATTTAAGGTCTAGTAGTGTTATAGGTCTATTACTAAGGTCTAGCAGTGTTATAGGTCTATTACTAATAGTATGTGATTACCTTGGATAAGGTCTATATACTAGTATGGATTTTAGGCTTAACCAATGATTACAGATCAATCACTTAAACAACATTTTATTTTTTTTGCTAAAATTTGGGAATCACATAAACAACTTAACAATGGTTTCGGATCAACCACTTAAACACCTAGGATAAAAAGTACAGAGAATGGGTAAGAACATGCCTGGTGATCATTCGCGTATGCCGCTAGGTGCAAGGCCGTGTTGCCTTCTCGGTCGCGTCTGTTCAGGACGTGAGTCTCGGTTGATGAAGCATCACGTCCGCGCATTCTTTGCATCCACCCTCTCAGAACTTTGAGCTCTTCATATTTTTTGTTCATAACTGCGCAGTTTCTCCATTTACATTCGTATCTCTAATGCTCTCAGGACATGCCAGAAGAAACTCTGTAAGAAGATGGATGTCACCTTTCTTTGCCACAAGATGCAAAGGTGTCATGCCTGTAACGAGATAAAACAAAAAAATATATTCAAATATCTCATTAATAAATACAATTTGACGCTATATGTGTTTGAGAAATACTCTAAAATAGCACAAAAATCAGTTTTTGTTTCAAACCTAACACATCAAATTTAAAATACTTTTTTTGTTAACCTAATATTAAAATTCAGAGAACAAACAAGAATTAAGAATTTGAAGTAAATACCTGCTCTTCCACGAATACGAATAAGACTGGCATCAAACTTGACTAGCTCTAGTGCTAACTCAGCTTGGTTGTTTTCTATAGCGAGGTGCAATGGACTAAACCCATCCGCGTTTAGTTTCTTGGCAAAAGATGGCTTTAGAATCATCAGTTCCATAGCCAAATCTATATTCCCAGTAGATGAAGCTTCATGGAGAGGTGTATGGATGAAAGGTAAAACATCTACGTTTTGAAGAATGCATGGATCATTTTGAATAAGAGAATATAAAGCATCAACGCTACCCGATTGAGTAACCAAAAGCAGTCTTGGATCCATACTCGCAAACAAAGAAAAAATAATTCGAACGGACCAATTCAGGAAGAAACTAGTCGAAGCATTGTCCTTAATATTGGGGTATAGTTAGATGATTTTTCTGAGTATTGAGTCTATTGACTTAATCGTCACCACTCAAATTGGTCATTGAGTCACCGCTAGGTTACAAATTAAATAATTGACTTAGACTGACCCCATCTCTCATTCTTCACCCAATCATATCTAAAAGTAGCTTTGGATTCCGCTAGCTAATAGTATTTGATATTGCATGACACTCACAAGTCACAACAATCGTAACCTCTTTCCCCTTTCTCAACCAGAAACCGGTTTAGTGATCTCTAAACCGAAATACCGGTTTTGTTTTTCTCTTAAGGACCATCTGGTTGAGGCGGTTTGAGTATTAAATAATTGACTTAGACTGACCTCATCTCTCATTCTTCACCCAATCATATCCATAGAACTCGATATACCAATAAAAGAATCTCTATTCTGTTTTTACTGAATGAGTCACGAGAACTGTAAATATTATTTATTTATTTCTAATCAACTACCGTAGCGAAGATTACGAAATTTCATCGAATGTACTCTCTTCTCGCTTCTCTATATAGCTATCACGCAATGTGTTTTTAAAGGTAATAAACCGGCCTATCAGACCAGTTGAACCACAACTTTTAGTGACTCAATCATAACCGGTTGAACCCACACCCCAACATTATTAAACCAACCAGTTCACGGGTCAAATATATATATACCAATAACTTCAATTAACCAACTCATCGTGTCCACTGTATAAGTCAACAAACGTGTTATTTCAAGTGTTACTCTCCCACTATAATAACCGGTGGTTCTAAAGCTGGTATATATAAATAACTGTGGATGTTATTTATTTGTTTATTTCTAAACAAATACCGTTGCCATAAAGTTCAAAAACAAAAAACAAAAAAACCGTTGCCAAGGTTATGAAATTTCTTCTTTTTATTATTAGAAGCGATTACATTTTATGACGAAGTCATACAGATTGAAAAGAAGATTACACATAGTGTAAAGCTTGCCTTACAAGAAAATGAGGAGATACTAACCGAATCTTCTGCTTCGATTAAGATAGGAGTCAGGAGATGATATCAACTTGATGAATATGATTTGCCACGACCACCTCTGTTCCCGCAACCCCGATTGCCTCGTCTACCCGCTACGGAATGCGATTGCATCTCCTTAGCCTTTATCGACGGTCTGACCGGTCTCTCCCAAAGGATTCTTCTTCCCGAAAAAGTCATGATATCCGTCAGGTCAGGCTCATCATCTGAATCTGAGACCGCACTTTCGACCTCATCCTCCGATTAATCTAAGGAGGCTACTATCTTCTTGAGCAGAAGGAAGTTTATCTTGTTTGGAAGTGGTGGTCTTTCTTGTTGAAGCCATAAAAGCAGAGCTGTTGTTGATTGCGAATAAACATGTGATCACAGGTGAAGATAAAGGTGTGTTGATATCACTTTTATTACATGTTGTAATAGAAATAGTAGTCAACTTAGTAGTGAGGTCAGAGCGTTTTATGGCATGTCCAGAGACTTTTGTAGTTGGACTTCTTGGGTCTGATACTACTGAACCTGCAGTAGTATCAAGTGTCGTCAGCTCGACTGGTAAAGCTACTCTGGACGAAACTTTGAAGTCACATGATCGAGTAACGTTTGGGACGTGACCATTTAAAATGCTCTGGTTTCGGGCATGTGGATATACGGACCTCGGCCCAGAACCTCCGGTAATTAAAAAAAAAAAAAAAAAGAACCTGCGGTAGTTCCTGTCATAAGCACAAAATGAGAAATTATCAAAAATAATCCATTGCGGGATATAAACATCCTTCACAATGACAGATACATACCCGCACAAGGATAAACCTATGCAAGGGTAAAAAAACACCGACATATGGGTAACAACAAATTCACAAGAGGAACAACCAAACTCACAAAGAGGTAACATAAAAGTAATGACAAACTTCCCATACTAAAAGGTAGAGAAGTCCCTATAAACGGAAACCATAACTTGTAGCTCCCTGCAAAATGTATTACATATTCCAGATCGAAGCACTGATCCACAACTCAAATGTGATGATGTATTCGAAAGAAAAGGATGTGGTAAGCCGGGGTGGGTCACAAGGTACTTGAAGATGGACCATTGAGAAGTGAAAGCAAATTAAGGAGCATTCGATAAATGCCAGATCATTACCGCGAATGAGCAAGTGAATAAAACACCCAAGTTGCAGTTGCCTCCGCATCTTAGCATCTCACTTGTTTCTTCTTCGTTGCACTTTTGATTTATAGACTAATGTATTTGATGGATGTATTGAATCCCCTTTAAGGTAAAGTGTAAAATTTCTGCCACATAAACACCTTTTAATTTGCTTCTTTTTAGTAAGCGTAGGATGATATAATTATAATCATTGATCTTTGGAAACAGGTCATTTATTCAAAAGATAAAATCCTTTATTTAGTGTTTTACAAAATGAGTGCACGTACAAAGCTATGGAATATGTTTAATAACAACAACCCTCAAAGTTTTACAAGAACCAGAGAATCTACACACGCTTCAAAAGTCTAAACGACGGTCTTGAAGCCTTCGGAAATCAGCTCAGTTTTGGGGTTTGGTACCTTCTTCTGCGTAGTCCGCTTCCACCTCACGTAGAATACAAGTAGATAAACGAGAACTCCGAGTATAACTATCATATAGATATTACCGAAGAAGGATTTCGGGAGCAGCTTAAAATTGAGAACATACTTCATGTAAACCGAAAGTCCATAAGAGAAGACGAGAGGCACCGTAATAAATATATACCCCAAAGCATACGCTCTACCAACTGGTAAGAGTATAAACGTCAACACAATAGACAAGCAAAAGGCTATAGTATTGAATCCCCATAATAGCACAGTCTTGGATAGGAGGATCTTAAGGGCATTATCTGTGTCGTCGATTTCAACTTTGTCTTCCGGTTGGGCCGCGGTGTGATAAGTAGCTGTGATTATCAAAGCTGTTATTACTAGAAGAGAGTTTCGTATCCCGTCCGACATGCTGCTCCTGTAACGTGCCAACCCCGTTGAGCAATATTCCCTGAAAGTGACCCGTGTTCTCAGGAAGCCAGGCATTGTCTTATCCTTGGTTAGAGACTTCCCGGTCTTACCCCCGGATTTTTGTATGATTTTCTCTGCATCTTTGTTCATGTGAGATCCATTGGTTCGTAAGGCATCAAGGGCTGTCATACCACTTTTGTTCTTGATGTTCCGGTTCAAAGACATGCATTTTAACAGCTGTTTTACTGCCTGTATATATATATATATATATATATATATATATAGACGACAAACCATTTATTAGACAACTCTAGTAACATATAGTTCAATGAAGATGATGCAGAGTGTTATGAACGTACTAGATCATTTTTTTCGTAATTCATGTAAGGTTGAAAGAAGTTGAGTGTGACTTTCAGACAGTTTCAATCTTCAAAAAGGTAAAAGAACATACCTTGCGATTATTCTCGTATGCCGCTAGGTGCAAGGCCGTGTTTCCTTCTCGGTCGCGTCTGTTCAGGACGTGAGTCTCGGTTGATGAAGCATCACGTCCGCGCATTCTCTGCATCCACCCTATGAGAACTCTGAGCTCTTCATATTTTTTGTTCATAACTGCGATGTGTAAAGCAGTTTCTCCATTTACATTTGCATCTCTAATGCTTTCAGGACATGCCAGAAGAAACTCTGTAAGAAGATGGACGCCACCTTTCTTTGCCACAAGATGCAAAGGTGTCATGCCTGTCGTTATGAGAAAAAAAAAAGTTCTCTAGCTCATCAAGTTACTTTATATTTTATATGTTTCAAATATAGTTTTTCAACCTAATATAAAATATTAGGAAAAGATTAAAGAAAAAAAAGAGTTAAAATTTTGAAGTAAATACCTCCTCTTCCACGAATACGAACAAGACTGGCATCAAACTTGACTAGCTCTAGTGCTAAGTCAGCTTTGTTGTTTTCGACAGCGAGATGCAACGGACTAAACCCGTCCTCGTTTAGTTTCTTGGCAAAAGATGGCTTTAGAATCATCAGTTCCATTGCCAAATCTGTCTTCCCAGTAGACGAAGCTTCATGGAGAGGTGTGTGGATGAAAGGTAAAACATCGACGTTTTGAAGAATGCATGGATTCGTTTGAATAAGAGAATACAAATCACCAACGCTACCAGATTGAGTAACCAAAAGCAATCTTTGATCCATACTTACAAAGAAAGAAAGATATTGTTTGTAAGGACCAATTCAAGAAGAAACGAGTCCAAGCATTTTCTTTATATAGTTTTTAAAAATTCTTAGTATTGAGTCTATTGACTTAATAATCACCAAATAAATTGGTCAGTCGCGATTTTGCGTGGAAACTAGAAAGAAAAAAACAAATTAAGGGCGGCTTCTCACCTAACGTAGAATCAGTGAATCAAACTGACTTAAGACTGTAAAAAAAAATATTAAGCTTAAAAGTGAGAACTCTAAATATTATTTATTTATTTTTCTAATCAAGACCATTGCAAACATAAAATGAAGCTAATAATGAAACTGGAATAAAAATTTGTTGGTTCGAGTTTATCAAAAAAAAAAAAAAAAAATCATCGAGTTTAAGCTCGTGTACTTAAACGGATCAAACCGACCAATCAGACCAGTTGAACCACGTGCCAGTCAGTTCACGGATCAGATTTAAATTGTAGTATATATAATATATTAATGACTCAGTGAGAATCGATCAAAAGTTCAAAACCTAAAACCAACATTTTATCAAAACCTAATTGTTAGTGTGAAAACCTCAAAATTGACACAAATCTCTTAACTTGGAAAGCTAGAATTTGATAGGTTAATCATTTGTGATTACAATCTATTTGGAATTACACAACTCTATTAGATAGATTATCCCCAACTTGATTCCTAAGCCAATATATCTTTCTTTGAGAACTTCAAGGTTTTTTTACAAAAACAACTTTTTGGCTCAAAAAATGTTAACCTCGTTTTGAATTGTAACTTATTTTTCATACTAAGTTATCCGAAATTCAAAAAGCATATCTTTGAGTATATTCAAATAATATCTTTGTGCAGGTGAATATGGAGACAATCAATTGTTGTTATGATGAAGGAAAACGTGTTGCTTTAGACCTAAGCTGCATAGAATCGGAAGCGGGTATGCGGAACCGGAAGCGTGCGGAAGCGGGGAAGCGAGTTTTTTAAAAAAATTAGGAAACGGGTACGTGTTGGAAGCGTTTATANGCTGCATGGAATCGGAAGCGGGTACGCGGAAGTGGAAGCGTGCGGAAGCGGGGAAGCGAGTTTTTTAAAAAAATTAGGAAGCAGGTACGTGTTGAAAGCGTTTATATATATATATATAATATCAAACATAAAATCATATTAAATATATATATGTTTTTTTCTGCGTTTATATATATATATATGTTTTTTTTCTGCGTTTGCTTGTTCACGATTTAGAAGAAAAAACTATGAAAAGCCTCTTTGACTCTTCGTCTCCTCTCTCTCTCTGTAAGGTAACTGACTTTTTGTATAATTATTAATTAGGTTAGATACAACTTAAGTTATTCGACAATTCCACGAAGTTGAAAAAAAAAATTAAAAAAAAAAAAATGAATGACCTAACATTATCGGGCTTGAAATATTTGAAAGCCCAACAACAAAACTGAAAAACGCACACGTCACTTCATCTTCTTCGATCTAGTTTTCAAAATCCCAGATCACGCTTCCAAAGTCACAGGACACGCTTCCATTTTGGAATCGAACGCTTCCTCAGCGTACCCAAACATCATTTTTTTGGAATCGCGATTCCAGAGCGATTCCGAACGATTCCGAGCGATTCCGATTCCGATTCCGATTCCGGAGCGGGAATCGAAGCTTTGCCGACGATTCCGTGCAACGTAGCTTTAGACTCTTACTGTACATGTTTTTTTTACCAAAGTCATATAAAACATGAATTATTTCTTAATATATAATACACTTATGTAATTAAATATGCTTTTTATTATAAAAAAATGGTAACTCTTTATGAATTGGATGATCTATATATATAAAGTTAACTTTGCTCTCTTCTCATAATGCCACATCACCTTCCACCTAAGCAATAAACATTAAAACAAAACACACACACATAAAACAAAAGAACCAAAAAAAAAACTCAAACATAAAACAAAAATTCCAAAATATACAAAAATAGACCCATTAAGATATTAATTATAAAAAAAGAAAATTCACATAGCTTGACAATTTGAATTATATATAATTTCTACAACTCTCACTTTCGATTGAATATCATTTAAAAAAAATACCACATGTACACAAAACAAGAACATCACCATTAATCTCTAGTTTTTTTTTGTTTTTTTGGTCAAGCACCATTAATCTCTAGCTTTGATTATAAATTTCTGAAAGCAAATTTCGGATAACAACACAAACTAAATCTTAAATGGCCTAACATGGGCCATTATTTGACCTTACTGAGCTCAAATATGTCAACTATCTTTTACCCAAAAACACATATGTCGCACTCACCGATGGAGAATCGCTTCTCAGGGGCGACGGTGACGATATACCCGAAGAAGGATCAATCGTTGTAGATGAGAGAGTGCAAACCAGATCTTATTATTTCAATTTTAAATTCTAGGGTCACACCCGCCTGTTCTATCATCTCATTCCCGCATGCCACATTCCTAATCACCAACAATCAACAAATGCTGTCATTGGTCTGTGATTAGTTGGACAATCAAGAAGAAATTTCTTCGACTGCCGTCAATATAACCCTACGATGATGACGGCTAGAATAACAAACTTCTCAATTACTTTTTCTGGGGGGGGGTTCAAAATTTTAAAAATAATATAGTTAAGAAACACGTAATAAAGAGGATTAGAATCCAACATGAAACACGATTAAAAAAAATGATGTTAAAATTGATTAAAAATAATATAAATAGGAAAATAAAATAAAATAAAGAATCATTCAATATTAAACTGTTTGAAACAGTTCCATTAACTCCAAAGCCAAGAAAATAAAATAATATTACACAATCAAAACAAAATTAAAAAAAATGTGGACCACGTCCGCGCATAGTATCTATACATCCAACATATTTAAAAAAAAAATTATCTTAAAACTAAAATTTTTAAAAGTAGCCAAATTCCTAAATTCCTTAATATTAAAGGGAAACATATTCTACAAGGGCTTCAACAAATAGGTTTTAGATGAAAAAAAAAAGAAAAAAATCAAAAATTATGCAAAGAAAACATTAAATTGTTAAGATCTTCCCTTAGAAAAAATAACTAATTGCATGAAATTGACCAACAAATGAAAAAAAA
>PKML01043497.1:288463-300036 GCA_002933935.1 Eutrema yunnanense | reverse complement strand
TTATCCGTGGTTTGCTACACACCCGATTAATCTCTGTAGGCCAGAGGAAGCTATGTTAAATCCACTGTGGTCAAAGTGACTCGAATCCAAATAAGGAAAATTCACATAAACATTCTTTACCACTGGACCAAGGCAAATTGATTGCGTCTCAGTTTATGAATCAGTGAGCCAACGCATCATCGTTATATATACGATGTGAAATAGTTGACTTAATCTTTTACAAATATTTTAAGCTTTTGTGACACTGTTCTGAGAATACTTCAGTTTTTTTTTCTTCTAATCTTAGGATTATAAAATTTAATATTTGGAATTTTTTTCTCTTGATTTTAAGAAAACAATCTAGACTGTGGTATGTGGTCTAAGTGTCCTTTCTCATTACCAAGTTTTTGTAGATGATTATGCTTAAACATCGGACTAGACTCTAGCAATTAACACTTTTGTTCAGCATCAATTGTTCATAATGGTTTTAAAAAGATAGGAACATGAATGCCAAGATTGTGGTTTAAAACGTCGGCCTAAACATCACGAAATCGAACAGGAATGCCAAGAGAAAATATTTCATTGGATCTGCTAGCTATTGGTTTGATCACTGGTGCAGGCTAGGATCTTTAATTGAGCTCATTGGACCTTCTGGCCCGCAGCTCACAGGCATCCCTGTCTATGCCTCTGTACATGATGGTGCTGGTCCTTTTGTAGGACCTTCAAGGTGGTTTCTCCCCTCCTCACGGACAAGAAATCAAGCCCTGGTAAGTCTTCGAAACACCCTGTTGGAATGTCCTCTCCCTGACCAAAATCTTGGCGAAGACAATTACATTTGGTGCATTGAAGGCTCATATATCACCACATTTTCCACACAGCGAACCTGGGAACAACTTAGACCAGCTAGCAGTGTTAAACAATATATGGTCCAAAGTGATATGGTACAAAGGGTGAATACCGAAACATGCATTCATTTTTTGGATCTCTCACCTTGATCGTTTTCCGGTTTGAGTTCATCTAGCTATGTGGGGTATCAACACTCCAACAACGTGTTGCACCTAGAGGTAGAAACTAGAGATCACCTTCTCCTTCTGGTATAAGATTGTAATCCACCAAATCTTATTGATCACAAGATGTCAAAGTTGACAAGCTTGAAGGTGGGTTGAGGATCGCCACAAAAGGTTGTGGAATTGCCTTTGATAAGATCACGAATCAAGCCTATGTAAATCCACACATTAGACTATGATCCACACTTGTATTCTAGAATGAATTCACAAAACTAGAAATAACAATCAGCGAACAAAGAAATATAAAAGAATCCACCTAAAAACTCATTTGAACAAAGACACAAAAGTTGTAAGAGAAAACTTTAAGTTTTTATTATCAAATTTCGTGGTGTCTTTACAATGAGAACAATGAGCTTTTTATATATAATCTTTACAATAAATGCAGTAAAATAATTAAATCAAATTTAAACAAAAATGAGAATAATTAGCTAAATCAAATAATTATATTTTTGCCATCAATCTAGCCTTTGACATTGAATGAGAATCTTTTGATTTTGTGAAATTATGAAGATGGGATTCTCATAATAAATCCATGTATTGAACACATTTGATTCACTATTTTTGATATTGAATCACCTTCACTGTTACTTCAGCTCTGAGCAATAGAGGATATTGGCACTCTCTCGTTTAGGTCAATCTAATCTTTCTTTTGCTGATTGGTCTGAACTTGTTGAATGGCTTAAACGTTGATCTTCCACATCTGGAAAGAGAGGAACAACATGCGAACAACATGCTGCATAATTCAGTTTCAACATCCCATTTAATTGGTAATCTTCAAGCAGATCGATCGAAGCATTAAGGATTACATTTTTGTTTGTATTCACTAGAAGGAATTCAGGGATTTGTTCTCTCTTTGGTTCACCTATAAATGACTTATTAGCGTTGATTCTTTAATCAATCACGTGTTCTCAATTAGGTTTTTTTTTTTTGTCTTTTAAAACTTTTTGCTCCGCTGAGCATTTTATAAATAAACCGTTCCTATTTTGGTAAATAATATTTATATTTTATCAACAAAAAAAAGAGAATGAGATGAACAAGATCTCAAATGATATCTAGGGTTTTTGCATGTAAAATACTCATTTAAATCTCTAATGACCTTGCAGGGTGACGGGCTTGTGCTTAGATGAGCTGTCAAAATGATGAGGTGAAAGTTTGGGCATTTACAGTTCCGATGGGCTTCTTAGTGTTCAATGGGATTTTCTTGGGGCGGATCCGATATTCCAGAGTTGACACCAACAGTGCATCTAGTCTAGAACCGATTCATGCTGTCAACCAACATTTTGGTGAAACTTTTAATCTACAATTACTTTGTTCAATTTTGGGATTTGATAATTGGTGTAGCGGAAGCTACGATAACACAAAGATCTTATTTAGTCTCGGAATACTTAAGAATCGATGCTTTCTTGATCTGTTGAAAACTCGCAATTTTAAGTTGTTTAAGGATTGAAAGAAGATAAAACCTCTTTAATTATATTCAATAATAGTATGCAGGGCCGGCCCTGAGCCCAAGTAAAGTAAGCATGGGTTTGCGGTCTTCATTTTCATAAAAAAAATTCGACCCTTAAATTTCAAAAAGTCTATTTGGTTTAGTGTTAAAATTATAAAAGTTTTTCATAAAATCTTAAGTTCAAAACTTAATACGGTAAAACGGCCCAAATTGTTTTTAAGCTTGAGGCCTTCTAAAACTCAGAGCCGGTTATGTCTTACAAAGTCAAGAGAGTGACTATTTGTATAAAACATAACCCTGGTCTTAAAGGGAATCTATGTCTATCGATCGGTTAACAAAATACTATCAGTTATGAAAAAAAACAATAATGAAAGTTAATCAGTGAATGAAGTACGTACTATTAAGAAGATTAATAGTATGTACTTCATTATCTGTATTTCTTCATAAATGCCTGATATTAGGAACACACGTTAATTTTAAGCAGTTTAGATGATTAGCTTGATATTATGCTCAATTACTGAAAAAATGTATTTCAAAGAGAAACTAAAACATTACATCAAATATCTAGTCATCATTTCAAATATATGTTGTATATTTAACATACTTCGAGCATAGTAGACTTGTTTGTTAGAAGAGGATATACGTTCTCGTCATTATATAAAAGATCCGAAAATGACGACAAAGATTGTTGTCGAGTGAAGAGAATTAATACAAGGTATCATGTACATATACAATTTGTCAATGACACGTCATGTGGTATGATCCCACCGTTACTTCGGTTGAAATAGATAGACTGTCCATATCAGGCCCCGTTGTCAATATTGTCATTCGTTCCAATTAATCTGTATTATATTTCTAACAAAAACTACAACACATATACTATATACATACATATATATATATCTGCAATGCCACATTTTCAATATTTGTGAAACAAACAAATAACTGGTGATTAATCAAAATGTATGCAGAGTCCTAGATGTATAATTATATACAACGTCGACTATATATTTCTTTTCAAAATTCGAAATTTCAAGATATGAAACTTGGGTATTTGAAACTGGGGTTATTATTGGGCTCGCTGATTCTGAATTTTCGTTTTCTCAGCGGATATTGATGAGTGGGTGGCTTTTGCAGATAGATCTATTAAAAGCTCCAAAATAAATTTTTGCATGGGATAGAATTTTGTCGTCACCTTTGACGTAACCTTTGTCTCGCTGACATTATGAATACTATATATTGAGTATGGACCATTTACTTTATTCGTTTTAACAAAATGCCTAATTATCATTAATGTTTGTTTTGTTTTTGTTTGCCACGTCTTTTAGGTTTAGACTATATAAAAACCATGGTATACGTAATCTATAGGACTAAAAGGGATTGGTTCCAAAAAAAAAAAAAACTGAAGCAAAAGAAAACGAAATTGTGTTTTGGATCGTCTGAGTGTACAATACGCCCAAAAATTATAAAACGTATTTGATGGCCAAAGCGACTCAAATCCAAGTGGGAAAGTTCACATAAACATTTCATTTTTACTGGTCAAAAGTGACTTGGTTGTAACTATGTAAGAAAAGATATGTATTAATGATATGTAACTATGTAAGAAAAGATGCTAAAAATATCAAAACACTTAAACAACATAAATATTCCATATTAAAACGTTCAACAAAACAAGCAAACATTCATGTTCCAAATTTTTTGAAAAGTTTTTTTTCGTCGACAAAAACAAAAGTTCTCTTGTTACTTCTTTTTCAAGAACTTTTTACTGAATGAAATTTGGCATTTACTTGCACTTTTACCAACATGCCACCCGTGAAACTAAATTCTCGTTCTGACACACTTTGCCATCTATCTCGAACCACTGATTTTCACATCAATATAACACGCTAAAATACAATTTTTTAAAAACATAATATGAACAAAAAATATATATTTTTGTCTATCTCAAAACATAATATAGTTAAAAAAAACTCATAACTAAACTTGTCCAAACAAAAAAACCCCATGATACTTGAATCCCAAATTCACTTTGCAAACAAAATTTAAAATTCGAAACAAAAATGGTAAAAACTACTAGTAATGATCAACATCTAGATTCGAAATTCTATTGATTTGAATTCTCATTATACGATACATAAATTTATCAACAAATAATAATAGTTGGCTCTTTTCCGAAACAAAAATGCTAATTTTTTTTAGGTTTTGCATATTACCACAAAGCAAGGAAGCAAAGCTCTCGGATTAAGCAGATAAAGCTCCTCCACATTTGTATACAACCCAACTTTCCCGGCCAAAGAATCAAACCCACTCATCAACCCATTCATCTCCTCCACATTCTCCACCGGCCGATGAACTCTTCCGGCGATAACCCTACACACAATCAACACTTTCCTCACCGTCCGATCATCTCCAGTTTGATCTCCGCCGTTGACCAAGATCGACTCAAACGCTCTTCCGCTCGTCGACGCCGTGAAAACCCCGATCCCGCTATTCTTCTCCCGTTTCGCCGAGAACCCGTTCCGTATAATCCGGCAGACGCAGCATTTCTCCGCCGTGCAGATACTCGTCGACCCGTTTATCCCTAAACCGCAAGCGACGGTGGTTCCGTGAAATCTGAGCAGCTCGTTCCCGTCGGCGAGACATCTCGGATGCTTCTTCTGGAGTTTGCTCGCTCTGATCTTCACCGTCTCTCTGTATTCCTCGAACCGAGCTAGGGTTTTCTGCATATTGTGCACTTTCAAGACTCGATCGATCCTCCCACATTGGTTCTCTGACTTCAACCAGCTCGTTCTGCAGATTATCTCCACGATTTTTCTCGACGAATCGCCTTCTACGAGCTCCGTTACTGCAATTTGATAAAGCTGAGAACTTTTTATACCTAATTGCATCATTCAAAACCCGAAATTTGGGGGAAATTTTTGCTAATTTTGAACACTTTTTTGCTTTAAAACGCTAATTGCATGATTTCTGTTGTGAAAATCGACCTTTTACGAGCACCGTCACTGCAATTCGGGAAGAAAAATTAATAAAGTTGAGATTTTTTTTTTTTAAACCCATGAAATTTGGGGAAATTTTTCCTAAAAATCAAAACTTTATGTTTTTCCTGACAATCCTAATTTCGATGATGAAAATCCGAAGTTTTGAATTGTTTACCGGCGTGTTTAGAGAGATGATGAGCTTCAGCAGCTTCGAGTTTATTGAATTGTTCACCACATTTATGGCAAGAAACAGAGGAATTGCCTCCATTAATGGCGGCATCTCTGTTTATCTCCAGAGAAACTCTCCTGTTTGTGTGAAACCCTAACCCTTCTCCTCCTCCTCCTCGTCCGTCTCTCTCTGACAAAGCAAACGAGCCCTTTCTCGCCGTCATCGTCGACGACGCTTGACTCCGGTAAGAAGCGGAATGATTCAGATAATGCATCGGCGTTCCCGGCCTCAACATCCCAACAAAAGTCGTCGACCGACCATTTCCCCCTCCTCCTCCGCCGCCGCCACCACCTGATTCCGCTGCTCCGGCCGGTGAAGCCATGTCTCCGACGCCGGTGATCTTAAGCTCGCAAGTGGAGTTACTGAGTATAACCTCGTGAGTTATGGGATTGAGAAACTCGTTGCTTCCAATAGAACGAGGACTACTTATCGGCGGCTTCTCGAAATGACGTTTGCTTCCATGGATTACGTCTTTGAGATTCGCTATCGATCTTGAACATCCCGATAAGCCACCGCCGCATCCTCCGGCGACGATGCCGGCGTTGACGCCGGAGATTCTCTTGGTGGAGATTGTTGAGAGCTGTTTTGTGGATTTGGGGTCGTGGACATCAGATGGTTCGGATTTACAGTGGAGAGATTTCTTGAGTGAGAACCAAACAGTTGGGATGTTCTTCTTGTTCTTTGGATTAATGGTTTTGTTGTTGTCTCTTTGAAGCTTCTTCTTCTTCTTTTGGCTTCTTGTGCTTGAATCGTCCATTGTTGTTGTAATCTCTCTCTCTCTCTATCTTCTTCTGAGATTTTTAGGATTTTTTTGGGAAGTGCTATTTTATTTTTATTTTAAAATAATAAGGAAGAAGAAGTAGGCAAGTGAATATGTGTTTTTTTCAACTCAATTAAATGATATAGTATAAAACAATAAAAAAATTTAAGAGGTAATAATAAAACAAAAATGTTTTTATTTTATTAGTAGGCATGTACGTACATATGAATCTAAAGAGGTCTATAATGTCTCAACTCACCGATGTAATAACACGAGAGAATGTTTACTATTTTGCGACTCTGTAAGTGTAAAAATTATAAAGACTTCACAAATATGTTGACGTCTATGAATCACGATCATAAAATATTTAGTTTAGAATACCTAATATTATTACATGAACTGATCAACTGAGTTTTAGAGTTTTTTTTTACTGATAACCTTGCATTTGATGCACGCTAAATTTCATGAACTTGCTGCGTTTACAAATAGCAATTAATATTATTCATACCCCCTTTTAAGTCTAATAAGGAGTAAATCGTAATTAAATCGCAATAATTTTGTTTTCAAAAAAAGATACATCCACGATCTTTTCCCTTAGTTATCGTCTAGTGAGAATCTTGCGTTTTTATTACACTTCCAACACTTAATTACAGTAATTAATACGATTATACGAGACGTCAATCAATGAGATTTTGTGTGGGCAGGTTCATATTAATTTTTTTTGTTTTCTAGTAGGATTTAACTGTGAGATTCTACGGATTAGACCACGATTAATCGTCAAAGTACAAAATAAACAAATGTACGTAATATTTGACTAATCCAAATCCAGTCCAATATTGACAGAGTTGATTCTATATACAATACTATATACTATGATTTTACTAGGTTTGATTAGTAACTCTTTACGGTAATAACTAGGGATATCAAAAATGGTATTTTCGGATTTTTATCGTTTTTTTTACCACTATTTTTTACCGTTAATTTTTATCTATTTTTTATTGTCAGCTCTCTCTGTTTAAGATGTGGCGAAACGGAAACTGTGAAACATCTTCTTTTTCAATGTGAGTTTGCCTCTCATATTTGGAATAGAACCTCTTTTTTTTGGCCCATGTCTTGGCCCCTGCAGAAAAAACATTTGATTATTTATGGAAAGAAAGGAATGATGTAGTTTGTCTTCCTCCAATGGGATTAGCTTACGGATCTTAGGCACCTTGAATTTGCTAAATGTTGTGGACAGCCCGCAATAACAAAATTTTCAATGATTGGGAGTTCTCACCATTTGAAACTCTTCTTCAACTATGCTTGCTGCAAAGGAATGGATGTCCGTTCAAGATCTCAAACCAGCATATTCACCTCCTCGCAGACATCAGGTTCTGACGCTTGGTTTAGACGAAGATGTGATCATGTGCAATGCTAATGGAGCTTGGAGACATGATATACAAACGACAAGTTTAGGCTGGTGCGGATCTAGAATCTATTTTCATCCGGGGCAATGGTACATAAAATAATATACCAAGAGGGGCGAAAAAAAAAATCTTTAAGCAATTACACAAAAAAAAAAAAAATCATGGTGGGCAACTTGTAACGCCCGTGTTCCGCAATTCTGCCAAACGAGGGATTTTGGCTAAGGCAGAATTAAGTTTAGCCGAGAAATGTGATTAAAATGTAACTGGTTGCATTTTAGCCGAAGGATTTGTATAAAATGCGACTGTATTGCATTTTAGCCGATGAAGTTGTATAAAATGCGACCGTATTACATTTTAGCCGATGAATTTGTATAAAATGTAACCGTTTACATTTTTAGCCGAGCGCGTGTATAAAAATGTAACAGTATTACATTTTTAGCCGAGAAAGTGTATAAAAATACGCATGCGGCAGTTTGGAGCGGTTATGGGGGAAAAGACGCGCGTGTGAGAGCGGTTTTCATTTTAGCCGATCAAAATAACCGCAGAACAGTTATTTTGCGGACAAAAAGAAGGCTTCGATCTATTTTAATCGGATTCTGGGCTAATTTTCCTCCTTCACGCGACCAAAAGAACTCTGAAAGATCGAGGGAGAAATATCTGAGGGAAACTGCTGCGGGGAAATTACTGAGGGGAATTCGATTAATTCTGAGGGATTATTCCATCCGAGGGAATCCGATTTTAGCCAAGGGAGAATTCAGTTTATCCGGGGAAAGTTGATCGCGAAGAATTTTAGCCGAGAGAGAATCTATTCCGGGTCCGAGGAAGAAATTCTAGCCGAGAGAAGGGGATTGTCTGTTTGTTCTGAACCGAATCCGAGGGATTCCGATAATTGCCGAGGGAAAGTTTTTCCCGGGGGAAATCCGATACGTTCTGAGGGAAGTTTCCGAGGGAGAAATTCGATTCATTCCGAGGGAGAAATTCGATTCATTCCGAGGGAAAAATCAAAAGGTGAGTTCGTGACCGTGGCCTTAAGTCTGATCGTTTCTTGAGTAGACGGTATTCTGTTTGTCTGATGAATACGATGTTTATCATATATTCATGTTCTGTTGGCTATCCGTGGGATTATGTATATTATTGGCGAACTAGACTGAGTTTTAGCCGATGAATGTATATAATCTCTCGGCTAGGTTCTGGTTTCTGATAAGCATCTGATTGGTTCTGGTTTATTCTTGTTGCGATTCATGCTTTGGCTAAGTGAGACGGGATGACCGTTCTCACTAAGCATTTCTGTTGCTTATGCCTCCTTTTTGGATGCAGATTCCGATTGTAGCCGAGACGGTATATATGATGGTTGATCAGTTCGCGGGACAAAGGCTGGGAATGGGCGGATGGTTAGGATTTGTGTTCGGTCTAGTTTACATTTTGTGATAGCTTATGTGCAAACTTAACAAATGTGCTAGAACCTCGTTTGTATTAATTCTAGTAAACGGATTTAATTCAAGTTTTCTGTATTAATCTATTTATGCTCGGAAATGACTAAGTCTGAATGAACTAGAACGTGCAAAAATTAAAAATCTGGTATATTCTAATCCGGCTAAAATTGTTAAGTGTTGGCTAAATTTATAAAAATCGGATTAGGGTCTTACAAGTTGGTATCAGAGCGCGGTCGGTTCTAGGACAGAGTCTAGCATAAGTGGGTTAGTGGGAATACCATCCTTCCAGCGCCTTGTCTCGCGGTAAGTCTGATTTTGTTTCTGTATGGTTGGCTAAGTTAGTTTGCCGACTAACTTAGAAATTTCTGTTCTCGGTATTGCAGATGGCAAGAGGTAACCGTAAGAGACGTGCTGATGATGAGTCTGGTGTGAACAACGAGGGGGAACATCCTGTTGAGGAGATGGCTGAGAATACGGCAAACGGTGCTGCCGCTCCGGTTGGGTTGGAAGGGGTGTTGGGTTTACTGACCCAAGTGTTGGCGAGACTGCCTGTTGTTGCGGCTGCCCCTGTGGCACCACCGCCTGTTGTGATTCCACCCGTCGTGGAACTGGAAGAAGTTGTCAATGCGAGAGTTCCATCTTACCTAAAGATGATGAAACACATGCAGAAGTTGGGAACAAAGTTTTTCTCCGGTGGAACGAAGCCCATTGAGGCGGATGGCTGGATTGACCGATTGGAGAGGAACTTTGAGTCCATACGTTGCCCGGATCAGTACAAAAAGGACCTTGATGTGCATTACCTGGAAAGTGACGCGCATACTTGGTGGCGTGGTGCGCAACCAAGGGACGCAGTGAGCACGTGGGCTGACTTTTGTGATATGTTCCGTGCTAAGTACTTTCCACCGGAAGCTCGTGATCGTTTGGAATGGGCCTTTCTTGATCTGCGTCAAGGGGCAAAGTCAGTGAGGGAATACGAGGCGGAGTTTAACAATCTGAAGAAGTATGCTGGTCGTGAAATGGGGAGCGAGGAGAATCAGATTAAGCGGTTCATGCGTGGGCTAAGGATTGACATCCGTAAGCATTGTTAGATCCGTGACTATGACACATTTCAGGAGCTGGTGGAAAAAGCGGCTCAGTTAGAGTCTGGGAAACTAGACTTGTGAGTATTGCTGTTGGGCAAAAGAGGAATGTTCCTTCTGGGAAACCACCTGTGAGTCGCAACGCAGGAATGGCTGTCGTTAAGGGGAATTCCGGTACTAGTTGGCGTGCGACTGGTGCTTGTCTCCGCTGTGGAAGCTTGGACCACAAGGTCCGTGATTGTCCTGAGGAGGATCGTAGGGGACCAAGAGTTTGTTATCAGTGTGGAGAAGCTGGACACTTCAAGCCGAATTGTCCACAGTTAGCACAGACGGTGCATCAGTCCGAGAAGAGGCCAAGTGCGGGACTACCATTGCCGCCACCGCCAAAGAGACAGGCTGTGATGCCGCGGCTTTATGCTATGGCTGAGGAGACGGTGACCGATCCGAGTTGCTCACGTCCGATCACTGTTAAGTCCTATCACTTGCATTGATAAAATTTCTGTGTGAAATTCTGTTGCGTGTTGCATTAGTCTTAGCATTCTAGATGAATGTGTAGGGACCCTTGCCATGGGTGGTGTGGCAACCCATGTTCTATTTGATTCCGGAGCAACGAATTGCTTTGTGAATCCGGATATGATTGGGAAGGGCGAGTTCCGCAAGGAACCAGGAAGTAATTTTGGCTTGGTCAAAGCAGCTGGTGGACAGGTCATGCGTACTCTTGGGAAGGTCCGTAATGTTCCTGTCATGATTGGCTCGGTGAACATGCCAGCTGATCTGGAAATCTGCGAGGTGAAGTCTTACGATGTGATCCTTGGTATGGATTGGCTCGGAAAATACAAGGCACACTTAGACTGTCACCGCGGGAGAGTTCGGTTTAAAACTGAGAAGGGGATTCTGGAATATCAAGGCATTAAACCGACCTCGGGAAGTTTGATTGTTTCGGCGATTCAGGCAGAACAGATGATTGAGAAGCGTATTTGGCGACGATCACTACTGCCGAAGTTGGACCAGATGCGGAGCTAAGTAGCATTCCGGTTATAAGGGAGTTTGAGGATGTGTTTGCGGCGCTAAGTGGTTTACCACCAACACGTTCTGATCCGTTCACCATTGAGCTCGAGCCTGGAACGGCTCCGATTTCTAAAGCTCCATATCGGATGGCACCTGCCGAGATGGCCGAGCTAAAGAAACAGTTGAG
>PKML01043497.1:261487-286802 GCA_002933935.1 Eutrema yunnanense | reverse complement strand
TGGGCTAATTTTCCTCCTTCACGCGACCAAAAGAACTCTGAAAGATCGAGGGAGAAATATCTGAGGGAAACTGCTGCGGGGAAATTACTGAGGGGAATTCGATTAATTCTGAGGGATTATTCCATCCGAGGGAATCCGATTTTAGCCAAGGGAGAATTAAGTTTATCCGGGGAAAGTTGATCGCGAAGAATTTTAGCCGAGAGAGAATCTATTCCGGGTCCGAGGAAGAAATTCTAGCCGAGAGAAGGGGATTGTCTGTTTGTTCTGAACCGAATCCGAGGGATTCCGATAATTGCCGAGGGAAAGTTTTTCCCGGGGGAAATCCGATACGTTCTGAGGGAAGTTTCCGAGGGAGAAATTCGATTCATTCCGAGGGAAAAATCAAAAGGTGAGTTCGTGACCGTGGCCTTAAGTCTGATCGTTTCTTGAGTAGACGGTATTCTGTTTGTCTGATGAATACGATGTTTATCATATATTCATGTTCTGTTGGCTATCCGTGGGATTATGTATATTATTGGCGAACTAGACTGAGTTTTAGCCGATGAATGTATATAATCTCTCGGCTAGGTTCTGGTTTCTGATAAGCATCTGATTGGTTCTGGTTTATTCTTGTTGCGATTCATGCTTTGGCTAAGTGAGACGGGATGACCGTTCTCACTAAGCATTTCTGTTGCTTATGCCTCCTTTTTGGATGCAGATTCCGATTGTAGCCGAGACGGTATATATGATGGTTGATCAGTTCGCGGGACAAAGGCTGGGAATGGGCGGATGGTTAGGATTTGTGTTCGGTCTAGTTTACATTTTGTGATAGCTTATGTGCAAACTTAACAAATGTGCTAGAACCTCGTTTGTATTAATTCTAGTAAACGGATTTAATTCAAGTTTTCTGTATTAATCTATTTATGCTCGGAAATGACTAAGCCTGAATGAACTAGAACGTGCAAAAATTAAAAATCTGGTATATTCTAATTCGGCTAAAATTGTTAAGTGTTGGCTAAATTTATAAAAATCGGATTAGGGTCTTACACAACTGCCCCTGACCTCCATCACCTGCCTCCGCCCCTGCTGGTATTTCTCGGGTTTGGCTCCGAGTGTTACTTTCAAGCATTCTAGTGTAGAAACATTTGTAGGCTCTCTCTAGTAGCGGAATGCCTAGATCTTCGAGCTGCTATAGACCACTCATTGGTTTTGGGAATCAAGAGGATTGTCTTTCAATTAGATTCTCTTCAATTGGCAAGAGCTATTTCGGATTTCTTAAGCTTCTCGGAGCTTCATGAAATTATCTCGGATATTTCTCGATATGTTAATAGTGTAGCGGATCATCTAGCAAGAGAGGCTTTACGTTTGTATGCTTCAAACTTAAGTTAAGTTAATGAAAGTTGTGTTTCAAAAAAAAAAAAAAAAAAAGGTAAAACAATACAGTTTATTACTCCTTTTACCCGTTAAAAACTTGTATCGTTTTGTATTATCAATCGGCTGCCAAATCTTGTATTCGGGCTAAAACTATGTAGTCACTCACTATTCGTAAATACGTTGATCCAAGTAATGATGACAAATGGTTGCTCAGTGACAACTAAATGATAGTTACTAATCAGCATAAATTTAGGAACTTAATTTGAAATAAATTGAAAAGGAACAGCATTGATTTTAACTCACTTCTTTCCGCTAGCATCTGTCAATTCACTCTTAAAAGACCAGAAGAGCAAATGGAGCATTCTGACCATTCTTGGATGGATAGTAATCAATATAGTATTAAAATTTACTATATTTCGTATTAATACGTAAACCATATAACCTTATCACTAACGTTGACAAAAGACCTCATCACTCTAATTAGTAAATAACAAAGACGAAATATGTGATTCATGTGTTAAGATGAAACAGAAACCGCAACGATTACAAAACATTGATAAACTATACATTACGTTCCCTCTATCCGTAATGAAGTAACAGCGAATGCCTGTAAATATGGATGAGGGCAATAACAGTTTGTTAAGGATCAAAATAATTTTCATATGAAGTTATTTTGTCAAACTTTCAAAAGTGCATTTAATATTTGTTTGCAGATATCGCAAAGGGTAGATAAGGGTGAACTGAAAGTAGGTGTGGGTGTCGTTATAGCCTTATTGAATTCACAAGGAAGACATTAAATTTAGAAATTGAATTTTGAAGCATATTGATAGATTTGTCCTTCTGGGTTTCCCAAATTTCCCCTAAACCCTAACCTACAGGACCATCATTTCGACCACACCACATTGACTGGTCTGTTCCAATCTTTGATATCTTGTTACTTGGATTCATAAATGTTGCTGAAATAGAACATGTGAACACTTTCTTTAGTTTTTTTTTTATATAATATGGAGATTGCGGATCGAAACTCATACTAATCCACGAAGCATGTGAATTTATAGACATCCGCATTATCCAATCATGCTGTATATATATACTATAACTTTTTTTTTTATTTTTCATATTATTTTGTTTACTTAAACATATTTAGAGTATTTGCATCAAGTGTCACTTAATCAAAACATATTTTGTGTTTAAACACTTTTCAAATTCTGAAAAAATAAGTAACACTTTCTTTGTTGAAAAGACAATTTTTCTCCTGCTTGTTATTGGTTTGTGTACTGTACACCGTTGATTCGCGCAGTATTGTACATGGGCACATGGTCGGCTCTGGGCCTAGCCCAATGAAACATAGGTCTATGATACCCAAATTTTACTGACTTAATATATATGAATATTTGGCCCATAAATTACAAAAAAAAAAAATCTATTAAAACTTCTATTAATTTGTCTTTGGCTCCATAATTCTTAGGGCCGACCCTGCATGTGTACTGAAAAATCAACGCGTGAACAATACACAAAATGTTATTTATTTCTCTAGTTTTTGTAAAGTATTAGTACACAAACAATATTTTCATAAAATGACCGTACATACAAAAACTCCAACATATTTCTAGAATGATGCCTAATGTTTTTAATAATTCAACGTTAATTTTAATTGACTAATATCCATCAACGTGATATAGTGATCAAGCTGTATAGACTACTCATGATTCAAATGGTGATGTAATGTACACCAAATTTTTGAAACATTTCATAGAAATAACATCTCTGCCACAATTAGTTGAAGCTTTTTCAATGCATAAGGACTTGCTTGGTTGCGACTTGCAAACTGACGAGGTTCTCGTGGGCCTAAAAATTGGATTTACTATCATACACATAATCATATTGTAGGCCCATACTCAGCCCGTTAACTTCGTATGGGAATATAAATTGACATTATTTTGCCTGAAAATTTTGGAAATTCCCTCGTTTTTGTTCGTACGAGTTCAAAAGAAACAACAACAAAAAAAAAAAGTCTAGCGGTGGGTGAAAAGAAAAACCTTCAAATCGTAACCTTTGATTTGATAGAAATCGACGGTTTAAAAGATACGATCCGCGTAGTCTATTCTGATTGGTCAATAACTTGTTTAACATCGTATATAAAACTCATGAGGTTCGATTATCTCCCTCAATCCTTGTTGGGAATTTGCAATTTTGTTCCAGAAATTTTCGCTAGAAAAGCTCCTTGGTTGTTGAAAATGGCAGGTCGCGGAAAAACTCTTGGATCCGGTGCGGCGAAGAAAGCCACATCTCGGAGCAGCAAGGCCGGGCTTCAATTCCCGGTGGGTCGTATCGCTCGATTCCTCAAAGCCGGAAAATACGCCGAACGTGTCGGAGCTGGTGCTCCGGTTTATCTCGCCGCCGTCCTCGAGTATCTGGCCGCCGAGGTGAATATACCTTCCCTCTCTTTCCACATCCCGATGCCTAATGTTATTGGCTCCGTCTCTGTTTTTGCATGATCTCTGGCAAATCTAGGGTTCTTACATTTTACGAATATGACATGCGAAATTGGGGAAATTTCAGTACTTTATCCGTAATTGGCAACTTTTTGCTTAGCTTCTCCCATATATTCTCAATTTTGATTGATTTGTTGTGGTGTCATTGATTCTGAATTGGTCTTTCAATTTAGGGTTCTTGAGTTATCTTCATGGATACCAATTTGGTCACGGAAACTGATTTGATTTGTAAAAGTTGTCAATTTCCGTAGTTTGATCTTATGGGTTTTCCAGAATTAACGGTGGCTTCGACCTGTCTGCTCAATCTCTTCTAGGTTCTTGAACTCGCTGGAAACGCGGCAAGAGACAACAAGAAGACCCGCATTGTTCCTCGTCACATCCAGCTCGCCGTGAGAAACGATGAGGAGCTAAGCAAGCTTCTCGGAGATGTGACTATTGCCAATGGAGGAGTGATGCCCAATATCCACAATCACCTTCTTCCCAAGAAGTCTGGACCTTCAAAGCCTCAGGAAGATTAGGTCTTAGCACAAGATATAGAAGAAAACACGTCTCTCTTCCTTCTGTTTCGCTTCAGATCAAATAACTTAATAACTACTAGTAGCTAGAACCATTTTGTTTTCTTTGCCTTTCAATTGCTTTTAGAGCTTTGTTTTTGGACATCCTTGTTTCAGTTTGTGTGAATATATGAAAGTATATCTTGCAAACATGCTTCTAATATAGTTTTTACTAATCAATGAAGATCATTGAGCCTCTTTCGTCATCAAGAGCACTTTTGAATTTAAAAGTTTGGTTGGAATCAAAACGAATGTATAATTTAATTGATAGTAATGTTACAAAGATAAACACAAAATGATTACTCTTCTATGGCCAAAAAGATTCAAGAAAAAGAAATGAGAATGTGTGTTTCTAAAACTAAAGATGACAATGTCAGTACAAGCAAGAGTCAACGATTCCATAGCTTTTACCCCCAAAAGTGCCTTTCTGATTGTTCATCTGATTATCAGTAGTGACTAAAACCTGACATCTCTGCGAGTTAATGCCATTCCACTCCCAGCAGAAAAAAATATCATAAGAAGCTCTCAGCAAAACCGCAGAGGATTTGTACTAACAAGTACCCAAGATTGTACTTTTTTTTTTAGTCTGAATCTGAACTAGACTGATCCATGCGTCTCTCTGTAATGGCTGGAAACAGCTTCTGTCTAGGATCTAATGGAGGCGGTTGTCTTGGAGTTTCAGAAGAAGCTGAGGCTGTTGAACCCTGTTTTCTGGCCATCTTTATGGGTCTTCCTCGTGCTTCTCTGACTTCTTTGCAGGACTTATCTAAGATTATCAAGAAATCGCGCACAATCACAAACAAACGCAATCCTTCGTCTTTTCCTGCTTTTCCATGGAAATAGTCCCCTGTACTTTTCACCAGAGCCATTATTCTCTTCTCTTCCCCGAGAATCGACATGATGCTTCCTTCAGCATTTTGAATGAAATCTTCAAGGGCTTCACGAAACCCACTTTCCTCTCCTGAACTCTTCATCTCTGAGTTGACAAAATCTCGAGCTTTCGACAAAGCGTGACCCAGTTTAAGAACAGTCCCTGTTAAACTATCAGCATCGATGTTTGCAGATTTCTTCACATGTTCAAGCTCACTGCTCAAGCCTGAAACTTTTTGAAGTCCAAGATTGAGGTAATTCTCTTCCATCTCTTCAGAGGTTTCCTCTGCCATTAGATCCTCTGTTTTGACACTAGAGAAGCTTTGGCTCTCTCTGATAGTACGCGCAGCTCTCCTACCTTCTGTCCTAATTATCTCTTGAACAACAAAATGGAGGAGCGTTGTTTTCCCATCAGTTCCCTTCACGTCTGCTAATTTCAAAAGAGTGTCCAGCTTGAAAGCTTGAGCACCACCCCTAAATGTACCATCATTCATTCGATTTCCGGTCTTAAGAACCGCCTCTAGGAGCTTCAGGAACAGCCGACTTCCCTTTAGTTCTTTACAAGCAACCTTCCATATACACCAAAGAAGATGCATTTAGAACAGAGAAGAAGCAAGAGGAAGCTTAATATCAACAAGTGGAAAAGAGAGAGATTCTTGAGAAGCACTAAAGAAACTTTCAGGAACAGCCGACTTCCCCTACGTTCTGTTTTTTCAGAACATAGTTTTTGCTAAAGATTACGAAAAGTACCTCCAATGTCTGAAACGATTCTTTTACAAAGGCCATTTCTTCATAGAGTGTACACATAAATAGAAGTGCCTCTAGACGCTTGAAAGCGAAAGGGATATCAACTACTGCTTTCAGGAATCGTTCAGCTGATCCCAGTTGAGCTATTTCACCACAATATAATCTAAGCTTTAGTTCTTCTTCTGGTGTTGGTGCCATCTTTAACAGAGTCTGAATGAATTCTACAGGAAGCTCATTTCCTAATTCAACGACGATTATGTTAGAGAACACATTAGAGAATATCACCCAAACTTTAATTGTTTCTATTCCACATAGGGAAAAAGAAAGAAAAAGGTTTACCTTCACGAAGTGCATCACACACTTCTTCAGTTGTCGCATTCAAAGCACGCAAGAGAATCGATAGATTTTGCCCTTTCTTTGGTTCAAGAATCTGAACAAACTGAGGTAAAGCAGCTTGTCCAGAGGATCCCTTCTTTTCGTTTTTATTCTTGTCTGCAGCTGCATATCCAAATAACGACTCTATCATCTCTTCATTGAACCTGGAAGAGCATCAAAAATAAGTTCTATTCAGTAACTGTGCCAAAGTTATAAACTTTAAGAGGATTATAAACTTTAAGAGGAACTAAAAGCTGAAAACTCCAAAGCTATGACTTACTGGAAGGATCCTGATCTTATATCATTCCAAACCATTGAGTGTTCTGGATTTGCTTGCACTTTATCCCAGAAAAATGGCTTCAGCTTTGTTTTGGGAGCATCATCATCTGATGACTTTGCTGGCCCAGAAGACGATCGGGGAGCTTTCGGACCCAGGTTCATCGGTGGAGGTGGACGTGGTCCCTTTAGTCCAGGAGCACCAGGAGGAGGTGGTGGCTTAGGCCCTCCAGAACCAGGTGGAGGAGCTGGAGGAGGCGGTCGTGGAGGACCAGCAGAAGATGGCATTGGCGGTGCTGGAGCTAGCGGTGGAGGAGGAGAAGCCTTATTTGAGGATACCTTAAGAAATTTGGGTGGTTCTGGTGGAAGAGGCTCCACTTTTCCAGAAGGAGGCTTCCCTGAATATGCAGAAGCTGTTCTTCCAGGTGGAGGCTTCAAAGGCGGAATCCCGTGATTGCTAATACTATTATAACGCATCCCTTCGTGTGACAGCCTTTCTTCTAACGAATCCGAATTGTCAGAATTACTTCCATCGAAAGACGACATCTTTCCTTGGTTTGAGTAAATGTTAAAGGATTGATTACCCAGGTTTTCTCTTTTGACAGAACCACCATAGTTGATGGAGGAACCTGAGAAGACAAAAAGTATTTTATTTTCATATATATTCAAGAAATTTCCTGTATCGTGAGAAGGTGGAGATATTATTACCAACAGAGTAATCGCTACTGCTTAAACTGAGAAGAGGCCGTTCATCGTTTTTCCTGCCTCCTGAACCATTTCCACAAACCCTGGTGCAACATAAGAAGAACAATGCAGCAAACAAAAACGTAGAAACGGCAGTCACAACAACCGCAATGATGATTGTTTTCTGATGGTCCTCTTTTCTTTTCGCAGGTGAAACAGGTCTAGAAGTTGAATTTTTAGAACCGTTTTTCCCAGCAGGAGGAGGAGGGGATCTTGACGGAGGTGGGGATCTTGATCGAGTAGGTGGGCCTCGACTACGCTTAGGGGGACGGGAAGGAGAAGGGGAAGGCGAAAGGGAAGAGACAGGTCTAGAAGCTAGATTTCTCCTCGGAGTATCAAGCATAGATGACAAGAGCTCGAGATACTTGAGGTTATGACCATTCAACTTTCCTTGTTCTTGGATACAATCAAGAAGCGTCTGCTTCAGATGGGAATGCTTCAAACCAAATAGCTCCCAATTATCCTTTGATCCTGGAAAACAGAAATTGAATACTGCGACAGCTTCCTTCACACAATCTGAATCTTGCCAACAAAGCTGCGCCCATGATGTTTCTATCTGTCAAACATTGTACAAAAGACAAAAGACAAACAACTTTATAAGCTACACAAAAAAATAAAAAATAAAAATTAAGCATATCATTAACTAAGAGACAGCCAACTATAAATCCAAACATGACTGCAAATGGCGTATCCAGACTACTTTGTAAGAAGTATATAAGCGTTCTGAAATAATATTAATCTTCTAGACCTGTTATCCAAACATGACTGCTATGACTTTCAGCAAGAAACCAAAAATGCAATCTCAGCATCTAAAACCTAAACTTTCAGCAAGAAACATGCTATGACTCGCAACTCTGTCTCGATAAAGTCTACAAGATCTTTTAGATTATACATACTAGCTACCAAAAAAAATGAATAGCGTAGCTACATATGGAGAATCAGAAACTGAGGCTTGAAACTATTTTACAAGAAATAGTCTGGACCCGTCTTGGAAAGAGTTGACCTTTACGTACTGAATGTGATGGAGGAAAGTCAAAGGATGTTGGCACTTGCTACAGAGATTTTTTGACTTGCCTCCATCACATTCGGCACGTAAAGCTCCACTCTTTCCAACACAGGCCGAGACCCACGTCCAGACCAACGCCCACGCCCGGACCGACTATTAGAAAGAAAAAAAAAACTAAGGAAATACAAGAGACGTGACTCCTGCTCCATTCGGTTTCAAAACAAAACCCCATATCCCTATTGCTCTCGCAAGAGCTTATTATATAGCAAAACTCATGACTAACAGATTTGGAAAACTCTCATCATTTCCTTAATTCTCTCACAATAAATTATTCTAATCAGTCAACCCAAATCTCTTAATTTCCATAATTTTAGCTTGTGATTGATTGCTATCAGAATCAGAAACTTCAGGCTAAAAACCTGGAGCTTTCGTTCAATTTGATACAAACAGACCATAAAAATGTCTTCATACAAAGGAAAAAAACCCAAGATAGTGACTTAGTTCTCTTTCTCAGACAATCTAGATTCCTCCAAGGAATACGAACCAACACCAAAAAAATGCAATCTAAGTCTCTAAAACCGAACTTTAAGAAAGAAACAGGCAAATGTCCTTCAACTCTCGCCTTAAAAGTATACTAACAGAGCTACAGAATCTCCTAGCTTAGACAATTTTAAACCCTAATAGATAAATCCCATCAGACATGACAGTAAGTTCTGATGTAAAAAAGAATCAAACAAGCTTGAAATGCAAAAAGACAATCTTTACCATTTGTTCATTGGCCTGCCCTGTTGATGGAGCCATGAATTGACTAAGAAAAGTCTCATCTTTTTCTGAATTCTCTTCCAATGTAATCACCAAGAAACCAGAAAGCAGAATCAACCAGACAACTAAACGAGCCCAATTATGATTATTACCCATTCCTCCTCGAATCATTCCAAGCATATCTATTGCTTCTCATTTCATCAGATACTCCAAATGAATCCAACAACAACGGCGTAATCAAAAGGCTAATAATGCTCTTAAACCAAATTACCCAATATAATAGTACAGCTTCTTCTTTTTGTTTGTTTGTTAATGTAGACCCTTTTGCTGAAATTCGATCAAGATCGAAACTTTATAACACAAAAAAAAATCAACAACCCTGATCGAAATTTCTAGAATTTTGGAGCTGACTTGGATGCAATTTCCCTGAAAGACCAATTCAATATTGCCTCCAGATCAATACACGCGTTTCGAGAAAACAAGAGACAGCACAAAAGGGGAAGAGTTGGTGCTAATGATTGCGGCCAGATCCAATTTGACAAAAAAGAAAAAAGCTCAATGCGATTGTCGTCGGTGCGCTCAACCAAACCAAAATTTTGACCAGAGAGACCAAAAAAGTTTCAACCTTTTTTATTTTTTCCCGAGAAAAGTCGACGAGAAACATTCACGGAGAAATTAGCTCTCAAGGTTCATACAAAAATTCTCCCAAGCATTTTCGTTCATTTTTGTTTGTCAAAATTGTCCCTCTTTTTCCCTCAAACTCAAACACGCGAGGATTACGCAGAGTTATTAATATATTCGATAATTTGTTTTTTTTTTTTTGCTTTTCGTGATTTAATATCTCAACGTAAGAACAAAAAAAAAGTAAAGAAATATTGAGTAGTAATATTTATTTACGATTATTTATCTTTTATTTTAAAATTTGTAAGTAAATTCTAAGAGCAACCTTAACGGTGACACTCTTAAGGTGTCTAAACTTATATTTTAAAAATAAATTTAATATTAAAAAATTGATTGACACTCATTTATTTCATGTGGTTTATATATGTGTGCAATACTGACACCATTAGTGGGGTTCTACAGAATACGATCATCTCGCAACCATTTTTTTCTTTTTTTTTTGTTTTCCTTCGGTCCAACCAAACGGCGACACGTGTCTTCTACACACCCGACGACCCTGTTTCAACAGGTTCAGTCCACAGACCCGTTTCATCCATTTTTCACCAGATTAAATCATTTTTTAATCAAAAAAATGTAAAAGACAACTTTCTTAGTTCAGCGTTAATCATGCTCTAATAACTCTGAACAACTAACCATTTTCTTTAGTCTTAAGGCTTAAGGCTTGTAACTAATGTTCAAAAAAAAAAAAAAAGTCTTGTAACTAATGAAGTGGACATCTTTATAAAAAAAAAACAAATGACTTGGAATTAGTTGAAAGAAAAATATCCAAAAAGATTAATTTGACATAAATGACAAATAATTTATTCTTAAACCATTGTTGAAGATATGACGAGATATGCATGCATGATGCTGATGCATGGACCATCTCTCATTCTCAATAGTCAGATTTCTTGGGAAAGCAGAGTTAAAAATAAATAACGACTGATTCAAATTGTCTCGAATCAAGATCGACTCCTTTGACACCTATTTTCTTACTTTTCTATAAAAGTGATGAATTGGAAAATTCATATTTTGGTAAATTATAGATTCTTTTATAAGAAACTATCTTTTTCCATTTATCCTTTGAATCGGAACACTCAAATGCGTATATATACGAACTAACTGGTTTATAGGAGGAGGAAGAGGTTCAGTCCAATGTTCGATCCAGATCTCGTGGCTTCCTACGAGAGAGAGAGTTATCTCAAGAGCAAGAGCAGATCAAGATGGTGATTTCTCCTGTCCCCGAGACCTAAAAATCCGAGAAAACACGAGAAGCGGAGAGAATCCTCAAGAATTACCCGGAGAAATGTCCACCGGGAGGAGAGAACTCAGTGGTTATCTACATAACATCGCTAAGAGGAATAAGGAAGACGTTTGAGGATTGCAATGCGGTAAGATCGATATTAGATTCGCACGAGGTTCGATTTTCGGAGCGAGATGTGTCGATGCACTCGGTTTTCAAGGAAGAGATTAGGGGCATTATGGGAACAAAACATGTGAAGATACCGGCGGTATTCCGTATTCGTGAATGGTAGGATGATAGGAAGTGTTGAAGAAGTGGTGAGGCTAGAGGAGGATGGCAAATTGGGAATTTTACTTGAATGTATGTCCAAGGTGAGGCTCGGAGGCGGTTGCTGCCGCGGATGTGGCGGGATGAGATTTGTGATGTGTGCGGTTTGCAATGGAAGCTGCAAGGTTATGGAGGAGGAGGAGAAGAAGACTATGGTTAAAAGTTTGGAGTGTAATGAGAATGGTTTGGTTATATGTCCATTTTGCTCTTAAAATACACTTTTCCATTTTCAGTTTTGCCCTACTTTTATCGTAAAATTGGGGGAAACTGGAAGAGGGTTGAGTTAACTTTGAATTTGAGGGGTTAGATTTTGATTTGTAATGATTTTGGTGAGAGAGTCTCTAACGTTGGGCTTAGTGTCTACTAGTAGTAATGGATTCTGTTTTTAATGTTTGTAAACGTTTTTTTTTGTTTTTTTAAGATTCAATTCATTTTGTATAACCATTTTAAAATATCGATTTGTTTTGTTTCTTTCTTCAATGGTCTAAATATTGATGAACCACATATTTCATTGAATTTGTTTACTGTATTGCTCGGTTTAATTTGCTATTCAAAGATGCCAAACTTGGAATATTAAATCAGATATCATATAACTTCAAAAATTATTTAATTTTATATCATATATAAAATTATTTTGGAAACAGAATTAACAAAAAGGTTTCTAAAAGTCAACCTTCTTATCCAATTTATTAGTTTACAAAATTTGAAAGGAGGAATAGAGTTATACAAATTTATCTTGGTACAAAATTTACAATATTAGAAGAAACAAAATTAATAAAAGTTTTATATTAATCGATTTTTTTTATAAAAAAACTTGCAAACCTATTTATTTTCCATCTCATGCACAATCAAAATATGATATTGTAAATTGAGTGTGAATGAGATATTTAGTTACTTACTATAAATCATCAAAACAAAACAAAAACATGAATTCATTTCTAAAATTTGAAATTTATTGTATTTTCACTTTCAACAAAATTTATTGTATATTTTATGGCAACAAAATCGATTGTATATATTTTCAACAAAATTNAGTTGATGTCTAGGGTGATTAGTGAACTAAGTGGGATTGGAGATTAATGCTTGTTAATCATCTTATCACAAACGATGGTTTGTTCTTGATTTGGTGATTAACAAAGTGATTAGTGCCACGACGGTGGATTAGTCATAATTGTGAATTCCATGTTCTAGGATAGTGTTTAATGCTTCCAAATGATTCATTGTTTGATCGTTATCCATCTCATTGATAGCTTAGTTCATGATCCACATTTCTATCTTTGTTTTCTTTCTTGCATTTGTTTCTTTTCCTATAAACATAAAATCCAAAAACATTGCTATAGCTTAGGAAGTTTCATGCATTCCTAGTGTATTGATCTTAACCTCTTCGGTTCGATCCTCAAATACTACAATGATATGAGTGGACTTGAGGTATTGATTTAAAGACTAAAAAGTCTATCTACATGTAGATTCGGCAAAAAATCTAGATTATATGATATGTGCATATTCTACATGTATTTAGCATGCATTTCATATAGATTTTAGGTCATTTACTTAGATCTTCATGGCATATCATACTTGTTTTTGTCTCATTTAGAGTCTTAGGGTTCTCATACTAGGTCCTAGAGTGTCTTGCATATTTTGGAATCCTTTTTAGGTACTTTGGAGGCAATTTGATGGAGTTGGCTTAAGAGCATTCGGTTCGGAAGCAAGAGAAGCGGTTAAAGACGTTTTGGGAGTTTGTCAGCTCTCACATCGACCAGAAACCTCCCACACATCGATGTCACACATCGATGCTCATGCTTCAGCAGGATTCACATCGACCAGAAGACTGTCACACATCGATGCAACAGATGGATGCTACATCAGGGAGCTTAACCTCGCTCAAGACCCCATCCACATCGATGTCACACATCGATGCTCAGCTTCAGCAGGATTCACATCGACCAGAAGACTGTCACACATCGATGCAACAGATGTGTCAATTTTGATACAAGACTTTTGGACAACAGGTTAGGAAGTTTAGTGATACAACATCGATCCAAGGAAATTTGAATCAGGTCATTCGGACATCAGGTTAGGAAGTTATCGCCGATTTACTGAAGACTATCCGGATCGGGAGCAAGTGAAGCGGTTGAAGGAGTTTGGGAGCTTTTTAGCACTCACATCGACCCAATCTCTCCCACACATCGATGTCACACATGGATGCAACATCAGGGAGCTTAACCTCGCTCAAAGACCCCATCCACATCGATGTCACACATTGATGTTAATCCTGTTGTCCACTTTTTCTTATAAATACTCATCTAAACCTAATTTTTATGTATGCTTTTTCTTATGCTCAAAACCTTTACCTTTGAGAGAGTTTGAGATTTGTAAGAAGGATCTTTGGTTTTTATGCAATTTGGTATTTATTTTCATCAATCTCTTCCATCTATCATCTTTTCATCTTGATTATCCATCACCCATCAATGAATTCATCTCCCATCCATATCGATTTTGAGGTGTTCTTGATGGATCTTGAGTAGTCTTTTAGGGTTTAGAGAGGGGGTAGATTAAGATGTTCCTATGCTTGATTCATGGTGTTTAGGGTTAGATCTTCTTATATCCCTTCTTGTTTAATGTTCTTAAGGCTAAATCTAGCTTGAAAAAATAGATTTAGATCATAAGGCATTTCATGCACACCAAGTGTTTGGTGAAATGCCTTGATGAATTAAACAAGAGATTTACATTCCTAGCCTATGACAATAGTTGTCTAGGGTGTATTTTTGGTTGATCTTGTTGATTTAAACTTAATGCTTGCTAATCAATGATCCACAAATGATGATTTGCTAATGGGTTAGGTGATTAGCATAGTGATTAATTGCTTGAAAGAGAATTAGTCAAGTTTAGGATCTCATGCCTAGGGCTTAGCTTGCTTAAATAAATGAACATCATGAATTGAACTTGGGACTTCTTATATCGATCACCCTATCTCTAGATTCGCTTTTGCCTATTAATTTACAATCTTGCTTAGTGCTTTTGCTATTCACTTGTTTTGAATTGATAATTAATCACAACCACACTTGTTTAGCTTAACTTGCTTTAAGTGCCTTGCATTCTTAATGATTAGGATAAATCCCTTTATGGATTGATAACCTTCATACTACACGTGTTGGAGTTATTGATACCTCCTATAGACTAAAAAGTCTTGTATCAATACTCACAAGGCTTCGATCGCAATCGAACTTATCAAGAACCACAAGGTGTGTTCGTTGATTACACCGTTCATTAATCGCAATTAAAGACGGTTTTAGAAGATGTTTAAAGCAGTACTGCTTCTACTACACGTTTCAAGTTGCTAAACAGCTTTTTGATAACGTTTGAGTATCACTAGCAGATGAACATCTTCTTAAAAATAGAGAGAGATTGCCTCTACTACAAGTTTCAAGTTTCTCACAAGCTTTTTGATAACGTTTGAGTATCATCAGCAGTAGAATAATCGTTTTTTAAAACCGTTTGAAAACGTTTATTTACTCGTGATTAAAGATCAGATTGAAGTAATAAAACAAAATCGGATCTTCTTTGAGTTAAGATTGTAGGACCAAAATTTCGCACAATAGACAGGATAAGATTTAATCACGATTGTATAAATAAACAGTAAGAAACAGACGATTCATAAAACGATTAAAGCATAAATAAATCTGAGGAGGCGGGATGAATCTCTTTCCTTAACTCAAATAATCTCCCGTAGTGCGACGGGTTATAATAGATCCATGAGTCACATGATACAACCAAAGGAATCTGTATCATCTACACTTGATATCAGATCTGTCGAACATTATAACTACGATACTCTCGAATAACAACTTACTCTAAACGGTAGGGAATTGACAGAAATTCTGTTAGAACTTTTAGGTTGTGTTTTTAGTGTTTTCGCTGATGATCTTTCCTGTGAAAATCGGCCAGTATATATAGGAGAGAGGCTAGGGTTTTTCCCAGAAAGAAACAGAATATTCCTCAGAATATTCTAGGAGGCTGCGATTTTTAAGTCGGCCCGTCGAGTATCGATCGATACCTCTAAAAGTCCACGAGCCCATCAGGCCCAAGATGCGATCGACGCGCGTGTGGTCTTTTCTTCTCTCTTGTTATACGCGAGAAAATATTTCTCAGCCAATGAAAGCATTTCATTCAAATGAGCTTCACTCATTTCTTTTCACACTAACACAATTTTATCAAGCCCTCAAGCTTTGACAAAAAAATTAGTTCCAACACGATCCAGATCTCGTGGCTTCCTACGAGAGAGAGTTATCTCAAGAGCAAGAGCAGATCAAGATGGTGATTTCCCGGAGAAAACACGAGTAGCGGAGATAATCCTCAAGAATTTCCCGGAGAAATGTCCACCGGGAGGAGAGAACTCAGTGGTTATTTACATAACATCGCTAAGATCGATATTAGATTTGCACGAGGTTCGATTTTCGGAGCGAGATGTGTCGATGTACTCGGTTTTTAAGGAAGAGATTAGGGGCATTATGGGAACAAAACAGGTGAAGATACCGGCAGTATTCATGAAAGGTAGGATGATAGGAAGTGTTGAAGAAGTGGTGAGGCTAGAGGAGGAGGGCAAATTGGGAATTTTACTTGAATGTATGCCCAAGGCGAGGCTCGGAGGCGGTTGCTGCCGCGGATGTGGCGGGATGAGATTTGTGATGTGTGCGGTTTGCAATGGAAGCTGCAAGGTTATGGAGGAGGAGGAGGAGGAGGAGAAGAAGACTATGGTTAAGTGTTTGGAGTGTAATGAGAATGGTTTGGTTATATGTCCATTTTGCTCTTAAAATACACTTTTCCATTTTCAGTTTTGCCCTACTTTTATCGTGAAATTGGGCGAAACTGGAAGAGGGTTGAGTTAACTTTGAATTTGTAATGATTTTGGTGAGAGAGTCTCTAAAGTTGGGCTTAGGAAGGCTCTTAGTGTGTACTAGTAGTAGTAATGGATTCTGTTTTTAATGTTTGTAAACGTTTTTTTTTTATTTTTTAAGATTCAATTCATTTTGTATAACCATTTTAAAATATCGATTTGTTTTGTTTCTTTCTTCAATGGTCTAATATTGATGAACCACATTTTTCATTGANTCGGTTTAATTTGCTATTCAAAGATGCCAAACTTGGAATATTAAATCAGATATCATATAACTTCAAAAATTATTTAATTTTATATCATATATAAAATTATTTTGGAAACAGAATTAACAAAAAGGTTTCTAAAAGTCAACCTTCTTATCCAATTTATTAGTTTACAAAATTTGAAAGGAGGAATAGAGTTATACAAATTTATCTTGGTACAAAATTTACAATATTAGAAGAAACAAAATTAATAAAAGTTTTATATTAATCGATTTTTTTTATAAAAAAACTTGCAAACCTATTTATTTTCCATCTCATGCACAATCAAAATATGATATTGTAAATTGAGTGTGAATGAGATATTTAGTTACTTACTATAAATCATCAAAACAAAACAAAAACATGAATTCATTTCTAAAATTTGAAATTTATTGTATTTTCACTTTCAACAAAATTTATTGTATATTTTATGGCAACAAAATCGATTGTATATATTTTCAACAAAATTTATTGTATTTCTATGTTTAAATATTGACTTGTGCGCGCGAATTTTAAATTTACGTGCAACTCTTATATAAGACTCATTAAGAGCTTCATTCCCATTTTCTCTTTTGTTTATTCTTCACCTTTTAAGAGTTTCATTCCCATTTTCTCATCTGTTCTTTCTTCACTATGGCCGATAGAAGAAGTAATCTTGATTTGTAAGTTCGTAGAGAAATTCATTTTTCTATTTTCCATTTTACAATATATTGAGAAATTATAATAAGAAGTTTTATTATTTTCAGAGGCGGCTCAAAAGTGGCAAAATTTCTTTTTGCCCCCGTCCAATATTTAAAATATATTTATTAGTTACATGTAAACTAAAAAGAATAAAAATTAGCCTTAAATTACATCAAATTTTCTGTTAGTTTAATATGGGCCATGTACATTTGCACATGTGGTACACTCTCAGAATCGCCACTGATTACATTCGATCATTTATTTTTAGATAAGAGTAATTTAGGGTTTTTATATTTGTAATTATAAAGCATGTCAGTCTTGTGAGGAGTTTCTTCCTATAAATGATTAGATTTGTTTAGCCATATGGTTATAGTTTAGCAATTTAGACAGTGATTTTGTCATATATATAAATGCTTAAATTTTTACACTGTTATTCGATTTATGCATTTCATATTTTTAAAATTTATCGAATGTTTCTAACGAGATTTATATATTTAATATTACATTGTGAATAATATCTAAACTGACAAACTATTTTTTTTTATGTGTTAAAATTATCACTAGGGTGCGGAACAAAGGTGAGACAAAAAACGCTGAGAAGAAAGATTGGTCGATTCTTCTTCCCGAACTTTTGAAATTAGTAATGTCTCTCCTTGTTGTGAAAGACAACATTAGTGCTTCTACGATGTGCAAGGCGTGGTATAAATCTAGTGCCTCTATTCTGAAGAAGGATCGACATCTATGGTTTATGAAATATCCTTTATCTTCAAGAAACAGATGGCCTTGTGAATTGTATGATCCCTCGCAGAAGATGACATACTTGCAGGAGTTTCCCGAAATAATAGGCATGTCGATTTATTACTCAAAGGATGGTTGGTTGCTTATGTACAAAGATCATCCGTCTGAGTTATTCTTCTTCAACCCATTTACTCGTACACTCATCAGTTTGCCTAAATGTGAGAGTTACAACGAATGCGCTGTTTTCACTTGCGCACCTACATCCGATAGATGTTTGGTTTTCGGGTTGACAAACATAGACAACAACACCAACGTTGTCGGAGTCAACACTCTTAGGCTCGGAGAAACCAAGTGGGAGACTACTCGTTTCATGAGTCTTGAGCGTTTCTTCGCTTATCACAACAAAATTATCTACTCGGGAGGCCTCTTTTATGTCTTGGCAGATTAGGTTCGCTGGCGGTTTTCGATCCATCCAAGCGAACATGGAACACTCACCGCCTAAAATATGACGGAACTTCGACAACATTTGGTACATATTTACTAGAGATCAAAGGAGATATTTTTCTCCTAACAACTCTGGGTGATAAGCCGCGGGTATTTAGATTAAATCGTAATAATGAAGGTTGGATTTGGGAGGAGAAACAAAGAATCGACGAGGGGTTAACGATATTCGGGGCTTCTAGCGCATCCGAATATAGATCAAACCTCGCGAATGACATGAAGAACAAGCTACTCTTGTCGGACTCGCATCACCCGATGGTTAATACTTATTTCTTTGATGAAGGAAGGTATCTCCAGAACAATTCATGTATTCCATTTTGGAATGGGATGACCACTTTTCAAAGCGTTTGGATTGAGTCGCCAAAACAAACCTTAGATTTTAGCTGAGTCAATCATTTGATAAAGATATTAGAGTACTTTTGTTTTCATCATCCATAGAAAAAAGTACTCAACTACCTCTGCATGAGAACAAAAAGTTCTTCCTTTCGTTTTTCATTTTGTTGTCTCTTTGTTTTGGATTTACTGTTTTTAAATTTGTTTTCTCATTTTTATAATGTACTTCAATCATATACCCTATAATGTGATATATTATTGACGTCCATTTTTTCGTAGGCCACACAAATAATTGCTTATACCAATTAATTCTTGTAGTTATAGTTAATTAGCCAAAACTATAACAAATATTTTCCGATAGAAATACCGAAAGATAGCATTGCTTAATCTGATGTACTAATAATCCATTGATAAATGATGTCACAAATAAACACTAAAGGTTAATCGGTTGTAATTTGTAAAAGAGATCGCATGCCTATATAAAACCTGAAGATGAACCAATAAACTTATTTACAAGCCAAGGCCCCTCCCCCCCTCTGATTTTGGTTTACATACTTCCTCCCATAAAACTTTTGAACTCGTTGAAGTGTTCTGGTTATTTGTCCATAAGAAAGCTCCACACATTTTTTCTATCTCATCAAAACACCGTGATGGCAACCGAAATGCCCAACACCAGAAATTTGAAATGTTCGATATGACAGACACGATAAGTTGTAGACAGCTTGCATATGAAAGGTGCTTGCTGGTCCAAGACAACATTCGTTTCCAAATTTTGTCAAGAAGTGGCGCATAGTCATGAGATGGTAGTCTTTGTTGTGAGCGGAAGATCAAGATAGCGAATTGGCAGAGTGTCGATGGGGATGCCAAGATCAGCAGCGCGGTAGTGAGGAGATCATGCCGATCTCGTCTGCAACGGTAGCATCAATATGAAGACCATAAATACGCGAGAATTCATCAAATAGTTTTCCAAAGTAAAAAGAATGAATCATTCACTACAAAAAAAAGTAAATATTGTTACAATTTTTTTATGTCACAATATATAAATATTTCGCCACAAAATTTATATTATGACGAAAATGTCACAATTTCTAAAACATCACTATAAAACGTCACAAATCAATTTCGTCTCAAAAAACGTAACAAAATTTTGTTACGAATAATAACGTAACATTTCGTCACCACTAGTGACGACATTAAAATAGTTACAAAAACGATACAATTTGTGCCGAAAAATTTTGTCACATATTTGTCACCAATTATTACTATATTTTAATCATTGATTCGTCATAAATTATGACCAAAATAATGTCACAAATCTCATCACAATTTGTGACTAATTTATAGTCATAGAAACGACATAATTCGTGACAAACAATCCTATCACAAATAAGTTACAAAATGTAACAAAACATAGTCAAATTTGTATCACAAATAACTACAATATTCACTACTAAAAAAAAGTTGTATAGCTACAGATTATGGGTTAATAGCCACAGAAAGCTAGGGATTTTGTTCTGTAGCTTTTCGTGACAAAAATAGTTACGAAATGTTATGGCGTTTACGACGTTTTCATAATTACGGCATAGGTCGTGGCTAGTCAGCTACGGATATTTCAGTGACTAATCAGTAGCTTTTTAGAAGAATTTTTTTTAAAAAAAAAATATTAACAACAATAATTTATTATATATTAAAATTAACCAAATTAATTTATAAAAAAAAACAAAAAACAAATTAAGAAAACGGTTTTAAACCACGCTCCGGCCACCGTATCTCCACCGCCGAAACTCCAGCCACGCTCCAGCCTTCCGCCGAGTCGCCGGTCTTCCTCTTCCGTGCCTCCTCCACCGTATCGTCACGTCATCTCCAGCCACCGTATCTCCACCGCCGAAGCTCCAGCCACGCTCCGAACTCCTCCTAGACACGCGCCGCTATCTTCAAGCGGAGCCGGGTCCTGAACAGAGCATCTGCCTTCCGCCGAGTCGCCGGTCTTCTTCTCCGTGTCGCCTCTTCCGTGCCTCCTCCACCTCCTCGCGAGCTCCTCCGGCCAGATCTGCTCCTCCGAGTGCATCGCGGACTTGGGTAGACCAAAATACGGACTTGGGTGCATCTTGGGTGACTGCTAATTGATTACTAACCTTTGAAAAGGCTACCAACGTTCACTAAAATTTTGCACGAGAATGCACGTAGAGAATATATAATTTTTTTTTTTTTTTTGTAGAAAATGATTGCAAATCAGATATTGTGATATAGTCCTGGGCATAATAACCGAACCGAATGAAACCGAACCGAATGAAACCGAACCGAATGAAACCGAACCGAATCGAAATTAATGGTTCGGTTAGGTTATAGTTACTTCACAATAACCGAATGGTTTTTATTTTTGATATCCATTGGTTATGATAACCGAATGGTTATTAATCGATAACCAATGTGTATCCAAGGATATCAAAAAAAAAATAATAATAATAATGTTTATTTCCCTGAAATAACCGAAATAACCGAACCGAAATTTAACCGAAATATTTCGAAATATAACCGAAATAACCGAAATATTTTGAAATTTAACCGAAACTTAATCGAAATAACCGAAACTAACCAAAAATATTTGAAATTTAACCGAAAATAACCGAAACCATTCGGTTAACCGAAAATAACCGAAAGATTTCGGTTACCAAGCAGTTATTAATTTTGATAACCATACCGAACCGAACCGAATGGTAACCGAACCGAAACCGAATCGAAAACTGTTACTAACCGAATGGATGGTAAAAGACATAACCGAACGTAACCGAAAATCGAAATAACCGAACCGAACCGAACCAAATAACCATATGCCCATCCCTATTGTGATCGATCGTTATGACTTATGTGTAAATGCAATACTTTTGTTGACAAAAAAAATGCCAATACTTTTATAAGTTTTGTATTAGGTAAAAAAAAAGTTGTTTTCTTCTTTTTACCTTAGAACATTTGTATTGGGCTGTTTTAATGAAGAGACAATTACACACAAAGGCACTTTATGCACTTTGTCTTACACATATAGGCACTTTTAACTTTTTTTACACTTATAGGCATTTTCCACAAGGTAAATGATTCTTTCATCCTTTATTTTTTTTATCCTACATAAATCCTTATTCATTTTTATAATTTGTTTTCAATAATGTTTCTTCTCTATTCATTTTTATAATATGTTTCCAAAAAAAATAATACATAAATCCTTATTCATTTTTATAATTTGTTTCCAATAATGTTTTTTCTATATTAGAATATAATTATTTTGTAGATTTTTCCAATCATGTGTAATATGTGGATTCACTTAATTGTTAATATATGCATGTGTAGCAAATTACATATTGCATGTATAATGCCCCGACCGCCTCTACTTGTGGGCCCCACGCTCACTCTCGGCCCGTGGGCCCCACTCTTGTCCGACGGTCAGTGCGCTAGTCCGGGAGACTCGTAAGACTTGTTTACTGACCCTACAAATCACCACGTGATCTTTCCCCGTGTTTTGTCCTCACTCGCACGGTACCGCGAATCAATTTCCGGTAGGTCACACATCCTTAAATTTTTCCAGCTCAAACACGCTTAACTCTGGAGTTCTCTCTGGACAAATGACCGAAAAGATAAGTGCACTTTGGTGACATAGATAGCCAAATCAATTCTTATAAATCTCTCCGCATATACCAGGAATCGGGATGTTATAGCATGTGAGTTGTATGGTCACTCCTATTTTTATCGGAATATATAACTAATATTGAAATATAATCCTTCATACCATAATTTTCCTAGTTTTAATGATGAATATATGTTAGATTATGCAGAAAAATATATGAATCGTGCCAAATCCTTTACAAAAAAAATGAATCATGTCGATTGACAAAATGAATAAATTTCAGACATTGGTGGAGAAGCTTGGAAATTCGTCGTAAAACTTCGCCATATGTATACTTTTATAATATATTATTGCAAATAAAAAACTTAGTGTATACATCTTAAATTTTTATTATCTTTTAAGACTTTAAAGTCATTCTTTGCAAATAAATTAACTGATGTTTATTACATTAATTAAAATTTATTGCATTCAAAGTATGAATAGCTTATTGAAAATATTAAATATGGTCAACTTTAAACACCAATTTTCTTGTTGATAAAAAAAAATATATATATTATTACCAAACAAGTATAACATGTTTATATACAATTATTTAAAAATTAGTTGTTTATCTAATTTTTTTTGTCAGGTAATTTTCTTATCCAATTAAAAACTAGAGATTTTAAAGAATTGTTTTATCTAGATATTCGTAATTACATTATTACCAATAAATTATTCATAGTTAATTTTGTATATACTATTATGATTGTACATTAAAATTATTAACTTCTATCCATATATATATATATATATATTATATTTAATTCTCCGATGCAATTTTGTCAAGTTAATATTTTATTGATATATATTTAGTCTTTTACAAAATTTATTAATTAAAAGTTAACAAAAACTATAAATAAGGATGGACCTGTCAGAAAATAGAAGGATGGACTAGATAAACATTTTTGGGGAAATCGTTAAAATAGTACAAAATGACAAAAATGATAGAATAGTACAAATTGTGGGAAAATTGTAAAAATAGTTTTTTTTTGCGAAGCCCTAACCCCTAAACCCAAAACAGTTCAATTTTTTTTTGAAAAAACTATTTTGACAATTTTCCCAAATTTTGTACTATTTTGGCAATTTTTTGACATTTTGTACTGTTTTGGACCATTACCACAACATTTTAAATAGACTGTATAATGTAAAAAATATGTTTTAATTATATATGGACATAATAAATGAATGGAGAGAAGTCTCCAAGTTGGAATATAAGTATATGATTTATTACAAGATTCATGATTGAGAAACATTTAATTCTAACAATGCATGCTTACGATATGATTAAGCACTATTAAATAGTTTATATATCTGTGTAAAAGAAGATCTCATTAGTCTTTCTATAAATTACCATTTCTTTACCGTCGTCAAAATAAAAGAGAGGTAATTAAGGTGATTTTCCATATCCTCTAATGTTTTCCATTTTTCGAAGTTAGCAAGTAATATAAAACCTCTTATTTTCTGTTGAATGTGTCTTGCAGATTTCAATACCAAAAAAAAAAAAAAAATCGTACATAAAAGAAGAGAAGTTACTATACTTCAAAAGGGAGGATGCAGACCTTGGGGCTTTTAGCAGTTATAGCAGTCCTTGCGGTTTTAGCAGTTTTATTAAGTTTTGCTGTATATGTAGTTTATATATATTATTGGAGAAAAGACGATGATTCGTAATCGTGATTGTAAGTTTTTTTGGTAAAAATTGTGATTGTAAGTTATTCAACGATGTTTAATCTTTGTTCCTTTGTTTTTAATCCAATTTAGTGTTGTGATTTATATGTTTTGTTGTTTATAACAATTTTTTCTCATCGATCGTTTACATCAGAAAAACCAATTTAGTTTTAAAAAAAAAAATGTATTTCTTTAGGGTTTTGGAGAAAGGGAAACCAGCAACAACAGAAAAACCAAACAAAATTTCTTTTTATTCGAGTAATTTTATTATTCTTAAGACAAAAAAAAAACCGAACCAAACCAAACCGACTCAAATAAAAAACCAAAAAACCGAAATTAATTTTGGGTTGGGCCCTAACATACTCTCTCTCTCTCTCTCTCTCCCTCTCTCTCTCTCTACTCTCTCTCTCTCTCTTTCTCTCTATAATAATTTTAGGGGGCCAAATTGCTTGAATATATGTAAACATAGATGGTGTCTAACGTGGATGTCATAATTCAGGTGAGGAGTTCGAGTACATGAGGATACCTCACGGTTCTTCTTTTTCCGTTTTTTAATTAAAACTCCTTTGAAACCTTCACATGTTTCTTTTATCTTTCATTTTTAATTAGAATTTTTATTATAAAAAAGGAAGTGGAGTAATTAGCCAATTAAAATTAATAAAAAGATAACAAAAGAAAAAACAAATAGGCAACTAAACTAACCTAATTGACTTCGTGTCTTCGGGACGTCTTCCATTCAATCGTACATCGTCGCCAGCAAGCTTTGTTTCTCGGATTTTCGCTGTAATTCATACCAATGTTTTTCTGTTTCGACATCTTTTACTTTGGTTTCATTCCGTTTCATTAATCACACTTTTTCTATGTTTTTTTCTCTAACTCTACGGTAATTTTTTTTGTCTAGTGTTTTTTTTTTTAAACTTTATGGATGAGTTTACAAGTAGAAATGCAAGAAAAATCATACTTCAGAAATAAAAATTCTTTTTTATAATAAAAAAACACTACTCATGTTTTAATATCGTTTAACATTAGTGTTTTTTTAAGTTAAACATTTTTTTTATATAAAAGATTAAGGGGCCAAAATTTTATTATCTTCTTATCGCTTCTAGCCTGACAAATCTCAAGACCGGCTCTGCTCGTAGAGCGTGGATACGAGTCTCTCTCTTTCTCTCTCTCTCTCTCTCTCTCTCTCTC
>PKML01043497.1:234035-248608 GCA_002933935.1 Eutrema yunnanense | reverse complement strand
ATAATGGTTTAAGAAATATAAAAGGCGAATCAAAAAGTTTGCAACTATGGAATTAAACAGACTAAAAAAATTGTTTGTGTATTCCATGATCCGATTTATTTATGAATATAATTAGAGTGTATAAAGTTGAAAAATGATTAGTGCGTCTCGAATGCACTAAATGTCTCTTCTATTATTGTCAACACACTTGTCTCTAATCTCACCATGCATTAACCTAATTTTTTTTTGGTTTTGAATTGCGACTATATAAGGTGACACTTACCGTTTTTTGAACCCCGAAGTTATATTAATATGATTTATCCAAAATCACAAGTCGTTTTAATCCACTGCTTAATGTATTTTAATGACGTCAATTTCACAAACCAACATCAACGACGATATTTCAACTGCCAAATTGAGCTCGCTGCTCGGACCATTAGACTTTCACATGAAATTTTGACATCTCGTCGTCAGGGTACGAGACAGAATCTAAGAATTACACGACAAAAGACAATTTTTTATTCGGACAGTTTTAGCCCATACCTTTTCAAACCAGAAACGTGACTGCTTTGAGCAATCTTTGGAGCGATACTAAGGGTAATTTCGGTAAGATCAAATATCCACTTTTTTTTTTTTTCCTGAAAGGGAATCTCTTGTCTTAAAATGCTGACGTATCGCATTTTACCGACACGTTATTGTTAGCTTTTCTTGATTAATCGTTATTAGTTTATTTAATTTCCAATTATAAATATGTGAGACTACCAACCTATGGTAATATATTTTACGTCTTTGTTTAAAACCAAACAAGAAGATTCCATATAAAATTATTACTCAAAAAATTACAAACAAGTTTTTAAAAAAAATTCCTTATCTTAATTAGAATTTAGAATTTGGCGTTTTGGAAAATAAAACATAAAATATGGTATTTAAAATAACTTTTTTTTGGTTGATAAAGGCAAAGAGTATTTAAAATAACTTTTAAAATCTGATAGGTATTTTCCTTAATATAGAGAGCTTTCACCATCTCTCATTAATATGGGTTTTACTCGTATTTTATTTATACAAAATATGTTTATAATTGTTAAAAAAATTTGTAAAAAATAATAATCTAAACATGTTTTTTTTAATTAATATTCAGAATTAACTTGTAATTATTTTGGGGTATGGATTAAAGTTATAATTAAGTCCACTGACCTGACCCCCAACTGCACCAGAGTTCTAACATTTCTTTTGCTGCTTAATAAAGCAACGGCTGTGATTGCATTACCTCGGTGACTTCAGATCCAATCAACGGCCCCACGTTCATCTCTCTCTCTCTCTCTTTGAACATTCAAACAACAAATATAGAAAGAAGTAGCCAGCAGCAAGAGACGAGAGAGGAACAACAAAACTGAAACGTGCCTCCATTTCTAAACCCAAATCTTTTAGTACAAAGGATACAAGCCCCTCTTAAATGCCAAAGATCCTCTTTTTATTTATTTTTCGTGTTCTTCTTCCCCTCTCAATAGTTTTCACAAATCTGGGCATGTTTTTTTCTTTCTGAAATCCACATTCATTCCTCTCTGTAATATCAGTGGGTTTCTTTACTCTTTTAATCTTCTCTCTTAAAGTTTCAATCTTTAGTTGTTTTTTCCTCTTCTAAAGAAATGTTGTGTGTGTTTTTCGTTCAAATCAATGTTTTAGTTTCTAATTTAAATCCTCATCTTCACGGGTTTCCTTCCTTTTTTTTTCCCCCATTTATTACTACTATTTTACTCAAATTTATCATTTTTCTTTTTCTAAAGATCTCTAATAAGATATAAAAACAAACCCTTTTTGCAGGTTTATGCTTTGATTGGCAGAGAAGTGAGAAATTTGAAGTAATTAGCTAGGTAACAAGAAGAGAAGAGAACAGTTTTTTCCTTGTTATGGTGGGGGCGATGGCAAACAATGGAAGAATCCGGTCAGCTTTTCCGGTGGCTAATGGGTCAAAAGATCTGACGCCGAACAGTGCTCCGGCGAGCACGGCGGGATCTGAATATGGTCCAGTTGAGTTCACAAGAGAAGACGTTGAAGCTCTTCTTAATGAGCGAATCAAGTACAAGAGCAAGTTCAACTACAAGGTTTCTACTTTTTTGCACCCTCATTAAATTTATCTACTTTTCTTTTTTTTACCAGAATCTAATGAAAGAGTAAAAATGAATCTAATGTAGATTTAAGTGTTTGATATTATGATGACTGATGTTTGAATTTGATTGTGTTGTGGTCATGAGTAAGCTTATCAATTAGGGTTCTTGTTAACAGAGAGTTTAGCTGCTAAATCGTGAGTGAAGAAGTTTTGAATTTAAGTAGTTTTACTGGCTTTTCTCGTTGGATCCGTTGGCTTTTTTTTGGAACAAGATTTGATTGTTATAAGACAATTTGTGGGACCTTTTTTGGGCAATAGCATTCAAGACTTTGTTTTGAGTGTTGATCCTTTGTGGTATAATCTCTAGGCTTTAATTTCAGTTTGCTTACTGGCTTTTCTCGTTGGATCTGTTGGTTTTGAAGAAGATTTGATTGTTATAAGACAATTTGTGGGACCAAAAATAGCTTTGTCTGTTTGATAAGCATTAAAGACTTTTTGTTTATGTGTTTGACCCTTTTGGCCGAATCTCTTTTTGGTCTTGAATTTTGAATGTTCTTCTTGGTGGTTGGTTTTTCAGGAAAGATGCGAGAATATGATGGATTATATAAAAAGACTTAGACTTTGCATTAGATGGTTTCAAGAACTCGAGTTGGATTACGCTTTTGAGCAAGAGAAGTTGAAGAACGCATTGGAATTGAATGAGAAGCATTGTGCTGATATGGGTGTGTTCCCAAATTAGAGTTTAGTTGTTGAATTTTTTCGTTCGGAGTTTTGGGATTTAAAATTTATATGATTGCAATTTGATGACAGAGGTTAGTTTGAAAAACAAGGAAGAGGAGCTGAATATGATAATTGAGGAACTGAGGAAGAATTTTGAATCTGTTCAAGTTCAACTTGCCAAGGAACAAACGGAGAAGTTGGTAAGAAGCCGCTAGACAAACTTGAGTCTTATACATATTTGTCGGTTTTAACTCGATATGTTCTCACTAGGCCGCAGATGATTCTCTTGGAAAAGAGAAAGAAGCAAGACTTGCTGTTGAAAAGGCACAAGCTGGTCTCACAGAAGAGCTAGGAAAAGCACAAGGAGAACTTCAAACGGCTAATCAGAGGGTGAGGAAACTCAAAAAGGATATGAAATGTTAAATTGCTGTCACCTTATTTTGACTGTCTTTTATGGGTTTTGCTCAGATACAATCGGTGAATGACATGTACAAACTGTTGCAAGAGTATAACTCAAGCTTGCAGCTGTATAACAGCAAGCTACAAGGTGATCTTGATGAAGCTCACGAAACTATAAAACGCGGCGAGAAAGAGCGGACTGCCATTGTCGAGAATATTGGCAACTTGAAGGGTCAATTTTCAGCATTGCAGGATCAGCTTGCTGCTTCTAAGGTGAATGATGCTCTGTTTTATTTGATCAATGGCAGTAAATGTTTGTAGTTTTTCTCAGAATGTGATTGGGTGTCTTGGTTTTTTGCTAGGCTTCTCAAGATGATATCATGAAGCAGAAAGCCGTATTGGTAAACGAAATTGCGAGTCTCAAGGTCGAGCTTCAGCAGGCTAAAGATGACCGTGATCGCCATTTAACGGAGTTAAGAACCTTACAAACCGAGGCAACCAAGTACAATGACTTCAAAGACACCATAACCGAGCTTGAGGTTTCCTATCCTTTTACAATTTCTTGCAAAATTTTATCTGCAGATTATTTTATCTTAAGATGATGTAAATTGTTTTGGTCCAGACCACGTGTTCTTCCCAGAGCAGCCAGATACGAGAGTTGCAAGATCGACTAGTATCTTCTGATAGGAGACTGCAGGTTTCATCACATTCTCGAGTTACACATATAAAAAATGACTATATCAGATTTTACAAGTTCTTAAGTTTTTGATACCATTCTTGGTTTTTAATGGTTTAGATGTCTGATGTATCTACCTTTGAGAAAATAAACGAGTTTGAAGACCAGAAGCAAACCATTATCGAGCTGAAAACTCGTGTAGAAGAAGCAGAGCTTAAACTCGTTGAAGGAGAAAAACTACGGAAGAAGTTGCACAATACTATTCTTGTATGATCCGCTTACCTAACCTCTGCCACACTTGTTTTCTTCCCTTTGTCTAATCCTGGTTTATCCTCATGTTGCAGGAATTGAAGGGCAACATACGTGTGTTCTGTAGAGTTAGGCCTCTATTGCCGGGAGAGAATAATGGTGATGAGGGAAAAACCATTTCTTACCCAACATCTCTAGAACTACTTGGTCGCGGTATTGACTTGATGCAAAATGGTATGACACTAAAAATTTGTGCAAAAACATGGTTCTTGCGGAAATTACACAGTTTTTTATACATTTGATGTGTTTTCGCTATGGACAGCGCAAAAGCATTCTTTCACATTTGATAAGGTATTTGTGCCAAATGCATCGCAAGAAGACGTTTTCATAGAGATTTCTCAACTTGTTCAGAGTGCTCTCGATGGTTACAAGGTAACTAAAATCTGCATAATGATGCTATCTGCATCGCTGACTAATTAAAACTGATGTAATCCATTGGGCAGGTGTGCATTTTTGCATATGGACAAACGGGTTCGGGAAAAACTTACACAATGATGGGAAGACCAGGGAATCCTGAGGAAAAAGGACTGATCCCGCGATGTTTGGAACAAATATTTGAAACAAGGCAGTCTCTTCGATCTCAGGGTTGGAAATACGAATTGCAGGTCTTGTTTTTAATCTTGTCTTTTATGACCACTAAGTAAGATACATCCTAGTGATTAGAACAGATATATGATTCATATGTGTATGTATAGGTATCTATGTTGGAAATATACAATGAAACGATTCGAGATCTCTTGTCAACAAATAAAGAAGCAGTAAGAGCAGACAACGGCGTGTCTCCACAGAAACATGCTATTAAACATGATGCTAGTGGGAACACACATGTCGCTGAGCTTACTATTTTGGATGTTAAAAGCTCCAGAGAGGTTTCATTTCTCTTAGATCACGCTGCTCGTAACAGGTAAATATCTAAAAGTGAAACCCATTTCAAATAACTCCATACTTAGGTGTTATGAACAAATTGGCTATCAAGATTTACGGTTTTTAAAGTTGTTTTCTTTCTTCTTTAGATCGGTAGGGAAGACTCAGATGAACGAGCAATCGTCAAGAAGCCATTTTGTTTTCACACTAAGGATTTCCGGTGTCAACGAGGTATTTATTAACCAAACCTGCTATTTTTCTTTTTCTTCTATAGCTTGATTTCTGTTTTGTCTAACAGACCAAACTGTTTGTTGATCCCTTCTTACAGAGCACAGAGCAACAAGTACAAGGGGTCTTGAACCTGATTGATCTTGCAGGGAGTGAGCGTTTATCGAAGAGTGGATCAACCGGAGATAGACTTAAAGAAACTCAAGTAAGTTCTTTGAAAGCATAATACAAAATTTTGGGGTTTTCTTGCAATTTTAGCTTATCAAACTTTCTTTCTTTAGGCAATCAACAAAAGCTTGTCGTCTCTTGGCGATGTCATTTTCGCCTTAGGGAAGAAAGAAGATCATGTACCATTCCGAAACTCGAAGCTCACTTATCTTCTCCAGGTACTAACTACGTTACAAAACACAAACTATCAAAAGATTTTGTTTCTTAAATTGTGTCTGATGATGAAACTATGTTTCTTCTGTCATTCAGCCTTGCTTAGGCGGTGACTCGAAGACGCTAATGTTTGTGAACATTGCGCCGGAATCTTCTTCAACCGGTGAGTCTCTCTGCTCGCTTAGATTCGCAGCGAGAGTGAATGCTTGTGAGATTGGAACTCCGCGTAGGCAGACTAACATCAAGCCATTGGATCGTTTGAGCCTTGGATGAGAGAAAGAGAGATGAATTTGAGGTTTGAAGCTTGAAGCTAAAGCATCATCATTAAGTTAATTAATGAATGTTTGTACTTAAAATATGGTTGAAGGATGGGATGATTCTAACGGGAAGACCTTTTGTTGTAATCTGTATAGTTTGGTTTAGCATCTCATATAATCTGTTGTTTCTGTAATTCTTTTTCTTCTTTTGGATCAGTAGGATTTTGCTTGTTAATGTTTGGATTCATATTATTTTTTCCCTGAGATTCAAAATATTCATTTCTCTTTGTTGTTGATCAATTTAATCAGGTCTAGAAGTTTAATGGTAGTCTTCTGTAGGGAATATTTCATAGAAAATCACCAAGTATTTGATGGTTTTTATACAAATTAAAGTTTGAACTTCACAAACTTTGAAGTATATCATCTCTAATATTTTACCCCAAATGGTTCAATTTAGAACTAAATAAAAACAGATTTTTGTATGAATAGAATTCTACCTATTTTTATAAGGATGATTAAAATTTGTGTTTTAGTAAAAGGACCAGATAGCTGAGGACTAATTATAGAATATAGTAGGAACAATGTATTTCATTGATAACTGAGAATTCACTTGATTACAACCACTTGATTATGTATAATGTTTATGTTCTATTTGGATTGTTATAGAAATTGTAATGTTGAATAGGTAGAAAAAATGAAATCAACTTGGTGAAATGAGATGACTAATAACATTATAAACAAAATCACTGGACTAGAGAAGTTTTAGTATCTCATATCACCATGTTGATTTTGGAGAGAGTGGTCCATCAACATCCTGAAACCTCCATGCGAATTGATGATTCACTAAACCTGATATATATCTTATTAGTTTTAAGTTTTTAACACGTAATCGATCTTTTTTTGTCGACAACAGAATATCTAGAGCGGTTTGGAAATCTAAACCGAGAATATCGAATTTATATAAACAATATGCGAGTAGATTCAAGTATTATGTGCTAGTTTGTCCGGTTTTGTGTTGTTTGCGTGGGGAATACGTAATCGATTTCTTATTGAAAATATAAAGAAATTTGCTTAGAACCCTATAATTAATTGTATGATAGAGTCAACTCCTATTGAGTTCCTTCTAAATATTGAGATAATCTAAACTAAAAAACATATGGAACTGTGGCAAAATTCATGCCTCCACCACTCTACGGAACTTGGGAAAAGAACAAGTCAAACTTTAAAATATTTGTGCAAATCCTTGTTTTTATATATAGCATTCATATATTATTAACATTTGATTCAGAATATTGACTTTTATTACATACTACTAGATGCGTATACGCGGATTTATTGTTTAATATTTTATAACCCATAAAAAAAAACTATAAATAAAAAATAGAAAATAAAATTAGACCACCCATAAAAATAAATAATATAAAATCAGTTTTTATTGAGTTTAATTTATTTATCAATCTTTAGTGTATTTTTTGTTTTATCAATTTTTAGCTGAAATGCATCCATCAATTTTGATTCTCTTATTTTTGATTATATTATTTGATTTTTAATTAAAATTTATCACATATTTCTAAATATTTTTAATTTGGATTAGTAATTCATTTTTCAATTTCTTTAATCTATATGGAAAACCAAAATATTTGTTTTCTTCTTTTATTAACTTTACCTTTTAAGATAAATTTAATTTTTTTTATATAGTAACTTTACTTTTTAGGATTAGGAATCAGTTATAAATCTTTGAAGTTTTAATTTATTTTATTAACTTTGGCTTTTATGATAAATTTAAATTTTCTATTTTTCTTTTTATTTAGTAATTTTACCTTTTATGATTAGAAATCGATTATAAATTTTTCGTTTTATTATTAATATTCTGTGGTAAAGTCTAATTGAAAATATTTTTACAAGTGTCAAGATCTTATCCATTGAATTGACACGTGTCACAATCAGATAAATTACTAATTTAAAACATTTAGCTTTATATATAATAAGACTAGGGTGTGATATGCTACACACGGGGTGGTAAAAACATTTCTAATTTTTTATTTTGTAATATTATTACATTTTTCTTGGTCTCGTAATTATTGGAATTTATTGGAATTGTTTCTATTAGTTTCTATTATTTTTAGCTTTTTTAAAAAATCTTAAACTTATGTTCAACTAGTGTGTGATCCGCGCTACGCGCGGACGTGATAAATAATTTTATAAACTTTATTATTAGTAAAGTAGTTAATGAATTTGTCTCTATTAGTTTAAAAAATATGGATTGTTTTTTTTTTGTTTTAATTTCTTAAATTTAAGTTTATTTATGTGTTTGTTTAATCAAATTTCTTGGCTAATATCGGAATAACTGTCTCTATTTCAGTAATATGTAAATAAAAACTTTTCCTTTTTCTTTTGTTAAAATTATTGGTGATTGAAGGAGAAGACTGAAGTTTGATAATAGATCTTTGCAGTTATCGACTGGTGTTTTTTTTTTTGCTTAAGGCGGAGGCATGCCGAGACAGGGGAATATAAAACATATGTGCCGAAGGGATTGTTTTTTTGTTTTAATTTCTTAAATTTAAGTTTATTTATGTGTTTGTTTAATCAAATTTCTTGGCTAGTATCGGAATCACTGTCTCTATTTCAGTAATATGTAAATAAAAGCTTTTCCTTTTTCTTTTGTTAAAATTATTGGTGATTGTAGGAGAAGATGGAAGTTTGATAATAGATATTTGCAGTTATCGACTGGTGTTTTTTTTTTGGCTTAAGGCGGAGGCATGCCGAGACAGGGGAGTATAAAACATATGTGCCGAGTGGTGAGTTTATTGTCGATTTAAGGTCAAATATTGTGCGTAGGGATGCATATAGTTGCAGTGAATATAAAGATCGTTAATCCAAGATTCAACATTATTGTGGGCCCTAAGACAAAAAAATGGACACTTACTTTTTTTTAAAGGTTTTTTACTAAATTATTTTTGAAAATATTTTTTTTTGTATATCTTTTGTAGAGTTTATTACGAAAATTTACTTATGTAATATTTTATGGGCCATTTTCCATCTTATTTTTATTATTTATAATATTTTAGTTTTTAAACGGGGCTCTTAATTATTAGGACACATGGTCGGGGCCGTCGCACCGCTCGCCGTCCCTACTGAGTTGGTCTTGCGTTAATCTCGTCTTACTCGATTAATATCTTGTTTTTGTTTTTTCCCCATTTGTAATATTTTTTCCAATATTTTTTACTTTCGATTTGAATTCTTTTTATTGTTTTTAATTTTTCTTGTATTATGAAGTCTAACTTTTTTTTTATATAATATTTATATCTATATATACTGTACATGAAAATGGTAATTTGTTTGTTACGGCCGAATACCAACTTCACCATGGGTAAAAACCAATTAGGTACCCTAAATCCAGATTTAATTTTGAACCCATTACGTTGTTTTTCTAATTAAAAACAAAAACAAAAAATGTTTGAAACGGCTGACTATCATAAATTCAATTTACCCTATCGGGTTTTATTGTACGATGGGTTTTTAACCAAAATAATTTATAACCAGATACCTTTCAATTCATCAGCCTCTGTCTCGCATCTCGAGAGCTGTTACATTCTTTGATCGCAAGATGAGGGGATTTTCTGCTAATTTGTCACGTTTTCAAAATTTTATTAGTTTTTTAGCACTTTTCAAAAAGTGTTTAAGGATCTAGCACTTTGTGGACTGTATACCCTTTGACTTTCCAGTCAAACTCCTGTACAATATCGCACGAAAGCAAGGGGTATACTGTACACGCGTGTATCAACAGAGGGGTAAAATTGTCATTTTGTAAGAGAAAGTGTTTTACATTTTGGACAGTACACAAAGTGTTAGAAAACTAAAAGAGTTTTGGGAAAGTGGTTGTGTACGCAAATACTTCCAAGATGAGTTCTGAATATTCAACTTTGTTAGCTCTCCCTGCTCTAGACTTTGATTCTTGAGTTTTAAGTGTTTTCTCGATGAGTATAGAATTTGTAAGTAGGTTAATTAAGAGCAATCAATTTAAGTGAATGTGTGATTATATATGATGAGAATAATTCAGAATGGACATTCTATTTGAAGCCCATATTTTTTCATAGTGGACTATGTTTGGAGGGAGATTGACCAAAATTGTAAGATAAGATTTGTAAGTTTTTTTGGGGATTAAAAAATGCTTACCTATGTGGATGCTGATGTGGCGGAAGGAGAAGAGAGCAAATGTTATTTTATATATATAGATTATGTGTTTGTTTAGTTGATGATACACATTTTTTCTCCTTTTTTCTCTTTGGTGGTCAATTTTTTCAATTAGTTGGTTTTTTAGAAGGAATATATTATCATTTTAGGCTCTGATTGGTAATACATTTAGAGTAAAAATGTCTAAATTATAAGAAAATATTGTAGGGTTCACCTCTTTTAGACCGTCCCATATTTTTGCCTTGTCCTAAAATAATTAGGACGATTGAAGGAGACAAACTAAGTTAAACAATTATTTAAACCTATGTTAATTTCTGTTTTAGGAAAATACTTATGGTTTGAAATTGTTTTGGGTAAAATGGTTGACAAAATTAGACTCATTAAGGTCTGAAATTGGCCCATGTTAGACCTTTAAAGATTCATTTTGGGTTGTTTCTTCTGATTTATGTTCAGATTTCTTCCAGGATCTCTTAATCCAGATCTCTAAGTCGTTACTTTGTATGGGTTATTCTCATTGTCGTCGTCGTGTTCGAATTGACGATCAATAAGTTGGGGTTTAATCACGATTGAAAAATACTCGTATAAAAATTCATGATGGTATGGAAATACCCGACCCAAAAAACCCGAACGGTTCTGCCCTAAATTATTTTCGGTTCTCGGATCGGTTCGGGTTTTACCCTAAATTAATGACCAAAGAAAGACTGAGATATGGTTCAATCTTTCAGGTAGACTACTCTGAATTTATGACGATAAGGTTTGGACAGAAATATGTTGGGCCCCTTTTGTGGGGCCTGCTGGGTAAGGACGAAGCAAAGTGGGCTTTTGGGAGAAATTAACAAAATTACGTTTTAAGAAGAAAAATATTATGGAAAAGAGAAGTTGGGAAGTCAGTGGAGAAGGACCCCACGAAAGGACTTTAATTAGAGTGGAAAGAAAAATATCCAATGAAGATTTGTGTCTGCTTTGGAGATGAAAAACTTGGTGGGCAAGGCCAATTCATCTGTATTAATGGAAGGTTTTAGGTTTAGGTGGAGAAGATTGCCATTTCTTCAATTAGTGTTTTCTTGCTTTTCACCGAGAACATCTTCTTATTCATCGCATTTTTAAGCTTCAAAGTGTAAAACTCCTTAGTCCAGTGGTCTATTAAAAGTTAATTAATGCTTATACAACAGGAAGTTTGAGGTTCAATTCCCATAAGATGTGATTTGTGTAAGTTATTAATGGAGACAAGCTTATAAATAAATTTTCAGTGTGGTGCAAGGAGAGCCGTTCAGTGTGGATCCAATCTGCGTGGATTCTTGTGGAACGGATATATTGTCAGTTGAAATTTTGTTCTTGTAATAGTTCTTCTAATCTGTAATAAAAAAACAAAAAAGATTTCAGACGGCAAAAAAAAAGAGTGTAAATCACCAAATATTTAAATGTTAAAAAAAAAACATACACAAACGTTTTAATTTTTTTTTCAAAAAATAATGCATGGATTAATATTGTTTTCCTTAATAATGCACTAACTTAAAAAATTTCGCGTTAAATACTGTAGAATGTGTGTCTTATTCATCTTCCAAGACTTTACACACATTATATATATATATATATATATTGGTACAATGAGAGGGTACTAGGTTAATGTATTTACAGAAGCTACCATAGATAGACAAGGAAGATATTCATATAATTAAGAGTTTCCTTCTTATGTCCTTTACACGCCCCCTCAAGATGGAGGGGCTCGTGCAACTCTAATCTTGTCTCGTAGTTCTGTGAAGCGTGCATGTGGTAGTGGCTTTGTGAGAGCATCCGCCAGCTGATCTTTCGTTGTTACATGTGCGACTCGTAGAGAGCCTTGTTGGATGTGTCCTCTTACGAAGTGATAGTCGAGACCTATATGCTTCATACGAGAATGAAAAACGGGGTTTGCGCACAGGAACGTAGCACCAACGTTGTCACAATATACAACTGGAACAGTGGGAAGTTCAATCCCAAGCTCGCGTAACATGTTGCATATCCATCGGACTTCTGATGCCGTATTAGCTACAGCCCGATACTCAGCCTCAGTCGATGATCGAGCGACGCTGTTCTGCTTCTTTGCTGTCCATGAGACCGGATTCCGACCCAGATAGATGATGTAGGCATTGGTGGAGACGTAGTCATCGGAGTCACCTGCCCAGCCTGCATTCGAGAAAGCATGGAGAGAAAGATTATTGATAGAGAGCGGAAGCTTAGATAAGAGAAATCGACAGCAAGAGCTCAAGGAGGACTCGCGACGAAATCAGAGTGTCTTAAACGAAGAGGATTTCGATTAAGGCAATAGGCAAGAGTACTCCTCTTAGTGCTTGTAAAAGCTCTTGGGTTCAATAATTTATTCAATCAAAAGTGATTCTACAGGATATTGCAAATTCCCTATAAATACTAAGCTATGAGATAAAGCCAATGAATAAAGAATCCTAACCGAACAAGGATTTAGAATTATCCTTACAATAAGAAAACCGAAAATAAATAAAGAGTTAAGAATTCTTGTCAAACACGTAAGAGGCTCGAGACGTGTTTGTTAAGGCTCATCTTTGAAGGATGCGCTGCATCAGGTCTCTCCGGGTGGGAGAGGATTCGTCCACGAATCTGACGGGTCGTTGTCGCCATGAAATGGAGACAAGTGTTTGACATTGAAGACATCATGCGTCCGTAGATGAGCTGGTAAACGAACCTTATAGGCGTTGGGATTGATGCGTGCGATGATCTCTATTGGACCAATCTTCTTTGCCTTCAGTTTGTTGTACTCTCCAGCCGGGAAACAGTCTTTTGTGAGAATGACCCAAACCAAATCCCCGGGGTCGAAAAGAACCTCACGACGTTTAGCATCAGCAGCCGATTTATACTTTGAAACGGATGTTTCCAAATTGGATCGAGCCATGCGATGAATATCTTGAAGACTCTCGACAAGATCAACGGCCTCGCCATGAAAACGCGACCTATCCGGTAGTGTAGTCAGGTCCAACGGGCAACGAGGGAGCACGCCATAGACTACCCGAAAAGGGGATAAGCCCACGCTGCGATTCACAGCATGATTGTGAGCAAACTCCGCTTGACATAATTTAGTATCCCATGACTTGAGATTATCACCCACCAAACAACGTAAGAGGTTACCAAGGGAGCGATTAGTCACTTCCGTCTGTCCATCCGTTTGAGGGTGATAGGCCGTGCTCATGTCCAGGTTCGTGCCGAGGAGCTTCCAAAGCGACCGCCAAAAATGGCTAAGGAACCGTGTATCACGGTCAGAGACAATAGAGGATGGGAGACCGTGTAGACGATAAATCTCGCGAAAGAACAGAATAGCCACACTGACTGCGTCCGTGGTCTTCTTACATGCAATAAAGTGAGCCATCTTCGAGAAACGATCAACGACAACGAAGATAGAGTCATGACCTCGATGTGTGCGTGGAAGCCCGAGGACAAAGTCCATACTAATGTCAGACCATGGCTGTGTTGGAATCGGCAGAGGCAAATAAAAGCCAGCATTGGACGCTCTCCCCTTTGACTGTTGACAGACACGACATCGTTCAACAAAACGAACCACATCCCGACGTAACGAAGGCCAGAAGTAAGAATCTGTCACCAGCTGCAAGGTTCTATCCCGACCCACATGACCTTCGTTGTGCAATTCACCAATGATTTATGTTCGAAGACTGCAATCGGGAACGCAAATCCGCGAATCTTTAAAAAGGAATCCATCGTGTACGGTGTAGTTGTCACTTAACCCGTTCAAAGCATCAGCATATATGCGGCCGAAGAAACTGTCTTCAGGGTAGAGATCTGCCAACGTAGAAAATCCCAATACCGACGTGTGTAATGTCGTCAACAGATTGTGCCTACGACTCAGAGCATCAGCGACCTTATTGGTTTTTCCCAATTGATGACGAACGGAAAAGGTGAACTGTTGCAGATAAGAGATCCACGAGGCGTGACGAGACGAGACTTTGGCTTGGCTGTCCAAATGACGCAGAGCATCGTGATCAGTGAAGAGGACGAATTCACGATGGACCAAATAATGACGCCAATGACGAATAGCTTGCACAATTGCGTAGAACTCTACATCGTACGTGCTGTAACGACTCCGTGCACCTGCCAATTTTTTGCTATAGTAAGCAATAGGACGATTTTGTTGGCTCAATACGGCGCCAATGCCCAGTTTTGATGCGTCACAATGGAGCTCAAATGTCAAAGAGAAGTCAGGTAAAACCAAAATAGGAGCCGTCGTCAACTTTTCTTTGATAAGTTCAAACGCCGCAGTTGCTTCCTCGGTCCACTCAAATTTCCCAGCCTTCATGCAACTCGTGATTGGAGCCATGATGGTGCTGAAATGGTTGACAAAACGCCGATAGAACGAGGCGAGTCCATGGAAGCTACGTACTTCAGAGATGGTGCGCGGAACCGGCCATGAGCGGACGGCCTCAACTTTGGAAAGATC
>PKML01043497.1:161056-231098 GCA_002933935.1 Eutrema yunnanense | reverse complement strand
TGATAGAGAGCGGAAGCTTAGATAAGAGAAATCGACAACAAGAGCTCAAGGAGGACTCGCGACGAAATCAGAGTGTCTTAAACGAAGAGGATTTCGATTAAGGCAATAGGCAAGAGTACTCCTCTTAGTGCTTGTAAAAGCTCTTGGGTTCAATAATTTATTCAATCAAAAGTGATTCTACAGGATATTGCAAATTCCCTATAAATACTAAGCTATGAGATAAAGCCAATGAATAAAGAATCCTAACCGAACAAGGATTTAGAATTATCCTTACAATAAGAAAACCGAAAATAAATAAAGAGTTAAGAATTCTTGTCAAACACGTAAGAGGCTCGAGACGTGTTTGTTAAGGCCCATCTTTGAAGGATGCGCTGCATCAATTATTCTTCGAGGAGAAGAAAATACCATGAGTCGTTGTACCCGCCAAATATCGAAGTATTCTCTTCGCTGCTTGCATGTGATCTTGCATCGGACGGTGCATAAATTGATACAGACGGTTTACCGCATAGGCAATGTCAAGCCGGGTGAACGCTAAATACTGCAGGCTACCAACCAAGCGTCTATAATCTGTGGGGTCAGAAAGAGAAGTACCCGAAAACAATGTGAGTTTTGGCGAAGAAGCCATTGGTGTCTCTACTGGTTTGGCCGCAAGCATGTTATATTTGTGAAGTAAATCCAGAATGTACTTTCTTTGTGACAGGTGAAGACCAGCTTCTGTGCGGTGAACCTCCAATCCAAGAAAATAATGCAGATCCTCTGGATCTTTGATAGAGAATATGTGTGCGAGCAAGGACAGTATGCGAGCAATGCTTGATTTGTTGCTTCCTGTGACTAATATGTCATCGACATACACCAGCAAATAGAGAAAATCATTACCGACACGTAGAGTGAACAGGGAAGTGTCAGCCAAAGAGTTTTGAAATCCGAGACTAAGCAGATATGTCTTCAACTCTGTTAACCAGGCTCGGAGAGCTTGCTTTAAACCATAAGTTACTTTCCGAAGATGACATACATGATTGGGATTATCTGCATCAGTGAACCCCGACGGTTGTTCCATGTAAACTTCTTCCGTCAAGGTGCCTTGAAGAAACGCATTGTTGACATCAAGTTGTTGAATTGGCCAAGACCTTGTAATTGCGATGTCCATAACGAGGCGAATCGTTGTGGACTTAATCACAGGACTAAACGTGTTAGTGTAGTCTTGACCTAATTGTTGATTATATCCCTTTGCAACGAGCCGTGCTTTGCACCTATGAAGAGAACTATCAGGCATAAATTTGTACTTGAATACCCACTTGCAACCGACGATATTCTTGTTCAGTGGTCGCGGAACGAGATCAAAGGAATGGTTACGAGTGTACGCGTCCATCTCAGACGTCATTGCTCCTCTCCATTGCTTGTCTTTCATCGCTTGGTTCACGGTCATGGGTTCGGGTGGTAGGTGAGTGGATAGAGCCACATACATGTTGTATTTGGTGTTGGGTTTGGATATTTGATTTTTCCGGCGAGTTTTCATTGGATGGATGTTGACGGGAGGGTGAGTTTCAGCAACAGCTTGAAGGGGAGACGACGAGGATGGGTGATTTGTGTTTGTTGGGATTTAATGGGTATTTGTTGAATTGGGCCCGTTTAGGTTTGGAGGTGGGCTTATTTCATTTTGGGCTTCAGGTAAATGAGGTGGGCTTGAGTGAATTGGGTTAGGTTGGTTTTGTGAATTTTCGACTTGGAGTCGGGGTTCTTCATTGATACCGTCATCGTGATTGTCTGCAAAAAATTCAGGGGAAGAGATTATACCTTCCGATGAATTGTGAAGAGGAGAGCTCGTGGGTCCCGTCGATTGTGACGAAGGCGACGCCTGCTGCGACGGCGGGGGGAGCAGCGGCGGCGACGGTACGAGTGGTGGATTGACACGGAGGGTGTCGACTGGTGGAGCTGCGATGGGTGGTTTAGAGGAGGTTGAGCCAGACGTCGAGTGGCTGAGATGATGAAAGGGGAAGACTGTCTCGTCGAATTTGACGTGTCTGGAAACGTAGATCCGACCCGAGCTAGGCTGAAGACAAATGTATGCACTCTGCGTCGATGAGTAGCCAAGGAATACACATGGAGTGGATTTTTTTTCCAGCTTGGTGGTGTTGTATGGTCGTAGCCACGGGAAACACAGAGAACCAAATACACGGAGCTTGGAGTAATTTGGTGTAGTTCCAAACAATTTTTGAAACGGAGAGACCATTTCGAGCACCGGCGTCGGGAGGCGATTGATGAGGTATGTTGCAGCAGCGAATGCATAGGTCCAATATGTTTTTGGTATTCCAGCATGTGTGAGGAGTGAAAGCCCAGTTTCAACGACGTGACGGTGCTTTCTCTCTGAGATACCGTTGTGTTCCGGTGTGTGAGGTGGGGAGGTGAAGTGGGAAATCCCAGCAGTGGAGAGGAATGACCGGAGAGCAACGAATTCACCGCCATTGTCCGAGTAGAGAGTGCCAATTTTTGTATTGAATCGGTTCTCGACGAGAGCTTTGAACGGTTTGAACATGTCGATGACTTGAGATTTGGTTCGTAGGGGATAAAGCCAGGTATATCGGGTGTAGTGGTCAACTAGGACGAGATAGTATTTGTAGTTGTCACACGAAATAGCAGGAGAAGACCAGACATCGGTAAAGATATATTCAAGGGGACGTTTAGAGGAGATAGTTGAGTGGTGAAAGGGAAGCTTGTGGCTTTTATTTATGGAGCAATCAGTACATAATAGATTTGATGTAGTAGATTGCGAACAGGAAAGGGAAATATTTTTGATGATATTGTTGAGGACAGAAGGAGAGGGATGGCCTAGGCGGTAGTGCCAGTCAGCGAAGGTTGTTTTTGGTGGAGAAGAGGCAAAGAACGAAGAAGCAGGAACGGATGAAATCGGCCACTCGTACAGTTCACCGCTAGTTTGGCCTTGGATTAACGGGACCCCCGAGCTGAGCTCCTTCACCTGAAAGTGAGCCGGAAAAAATTCCACGGATACTTTATTAGTATTGCATAATCGATAGACAGATATCAGAGTTTTATGGATATGAGGTACGCAACGGACATTATTTAAGGTAAGGTTTCGAGAAGGAGAGGGTAAGGACTGTGAACCAATGTGAGTAATCGGAAGACCGGAACCATCACCAATGAGAACATTGTCATCTCCGGTGTAGGACTGATGCATGGCTAAGTTGTTGAGGTCACTCGTCATGTGGTGAGTGGCACCGCTGTCCATGAGCCATGCATTAGCAGGATTCGGAGCACCAATAGCGAGGTTGGCGTTGGGCTGCCAAGGACGAGGTGAGTGATTGTTTGTTGTTCCAGACTGATGAACGGATAGTTGTGGGCACCTTTTTGCGCTGTGTCCCTGCAAACCACATAGCTGACATTTGCCTTGATATCCTTTGGTGAATCGAGGTTCCTGTTTCTGACTGTTGTACTGATTTTGATTCAAGGATTGACTGAAACGAGGGGGTTGCTTTCCCTGATTCCAGGAATGATTGTTGCGTTGGCGAGTGTAGGCAGTGTTTGCTGTGATTGGAGTTTCAGCAGACGCAGAGACAGTGAACAGCAGTTTCGCTTCTTTGTTGAGAAGCTTCTCATGGATTTCAGTGAGAGACGGAGTAGTTTCGCGACTCTCGACTTGATCCACCACTGACTTATACTCTTCAGGTAAGCCTTCTAAGACATACTCAATTTGATCCTCATGCTCAAGAGGCTTGCCGAGGAGAGCCAGCTGGTCGAAGCGAGTAATAAGACCACGTACGTATTCATCAATAGATTTTGTACCTTTGGACCAATATTTCAGATGATGTTTGATTTGTTGGGTATGACCCCTGCTAGGCCGAGCATAGGTGTCAGCTAGAGTGCTCCAGATCTTTGCAGAAGTTTTGGTGGTGGAGAGTAGTGGTTGGATCATGAGTGAGATAGCTCCGAGAAGACCGCTGTAGATCAGCCTTTCTTGGCGTTTCCATATAGTATGGGCAGAATTTGGTGTGACAACACCGTTGATGGTGACAGAGGACGGCGGCTGTACCGTGGATCCATCGAGGTAGCCTGCTAACTCGTAGCCATCAAGGAGGGCATGAACCTGAAGGCTCCACATCAGGTAATTGGAGGAATTCAATTTTGTGACATTTGACATGTTCACATTAAGAACAGTTTGTTGTGAGACATCGATGGTTTCAGCAGTGGCTGTCATCGTATAAGAATTGTGGAAGAGAAAAAGGAGGAGAAAGAAGAGATTGAGAGGAGACAGAGAAGGGAGGCTGCCGAAAAAAAAATTTAGGATATCCTATATGGCTCTGATACCATATAGAATGTGTGTCTTATTCATCTTCCAAGACTTTACACACACATATATATATATATATATATATATTGGTACAATGAGAGGGTACTAGGTTAATGTATTTACAGAAGCTACCATAGATAGACATATATATTTATATATATATATATATATATATATATTGATACAATGAGAGGGTACTAGGTTAATGTATTTACAGAAGTTACCATAGATAAACAAGGAAGATATTCATATAATTAAGAGTTTCCTTCTTATGTCCTTTACAAATACTTGCTAGTTTTTTTGCTCTTGTCAACAAAACACTTGCTAGTTAAGTACTTAAGTGAAACGTTTGAATGGATGATTAGGATTTTCTTTAGCCAAGGACTAGTTTTCTAGAATATAGGAGGAGCAATATTGTATTTATCAAAAAAAAAAATTGTATTTCATTGATAAAATGAAAGTTCACTTGACAACCATTTAAAAAAAAAAAAAACTTGACAACCATTTGATTCTAAATAAATGTTTCTTTTCTATTAAAGATTGTTATAGAAAGTGAATTTTGAATATGAAGAAAATGAAATCAACATATATAATGATATGAGATTACTAGGAAAATGAAAAATGATAGTTATAGGATCATACTCTATGATCTCGATAACAAAAAGTTTATTTTAAAACATTAGTATACTAGCATAATATTTTAAATCATGGAAAATATAGTCATTTTTTTCAAAAGAATTATCGCCAAAATGTCGACTATTGAGAACATAGATGTTACATAATTATTTACAGTTAACAAAAAGTAATTCGTTAAAACAAAACTTTATCATTTCGAAAATGAGCTAGTTTAATAATATCACTATTATCACACAAAAATCTCTATAATATTATTTAAGAATACGTTTTTAAAAATGAACTTTGTTTTATAAGTTATTACATGAAATGCCATTACAAATAACAAAAAATAATTGAAATAGGAAATGATATAATAGTCTTTTAAAATTATTGATTAGAATATGGAAAGTATATATTTTGCATTAAATAGGTTATTTAATATTTAATTATTTAATTATTTTTAATACTATTTATTTTAAAATAATAATCAATTCATATATATTCAAAGAAAAAATATATATTCAAAATCTTGCTATATTTTTCATTATAATTTATTTGAATATATATCAAAACAAAAATTGAAAAATATTTTACTAATTTTATAAAAAGTTAAACACAAAAAAACTATTTTTTTAAAGAGTAACCACAAAAACTAGAGTCATTTAACAATGCATATTAGAGTTATGTTTTCAAGATTATAAGTATTTGCGGGTTAGCTCGAATAATATTTTAGTTCACTGTAAAACGGGTTAAATAGACAAATTATTATAAATTGACAGTTTTATCTATAATCATTAGTTAGCTATAATATAAATTTCAGATAAAATTAATTTTCTTAAATTTCAAAACAATTTCGTTAAAAAAATTTACTCTGCGTTATAATTAGCGCGGGTTAAATCCTAGTGTTAATACAATTCTTTGATCGCCGGGAAGTGAAAAAAGAGAAAATATTTAGACACGAAAGGAAAAGGTCCGTTTTACAGGTTGTCATGATTTAATTCGGCTGCGTTGCACTACACGTTTCACTCGTAATTTTGGCTATAAGGGACATGCAAAATATTTCAACTATTATCGTCCTTCCAAAAAAGTACATAAGTCAATCTTTCTTGGTGCGGAGTTAACACAAACCAGTAGACTGAATTTACCGGCCCAATCAATTTTTATTTTATTTTATTTTGCTTGTTTGCATTAAAATTTTATTGGTTTTCGTAGACGGAAACATAGAACTAAAACATTAGTTTTGTCAATTGTTACTATATACTCCCTCAATTTTTATTTTATTTTATTTTGTCTCTGAATCAGAGATTGAACTCGGTTTGATGTTTGCGAGTTTAAATATAAATTTTTAAATCATACCAAGCAGAGAAATTTGCATAGAATAAACGTTGACTTCAAAATCGATTATAATCAAACCACTAAAACAAGCTCGATCAATTGCAAAAACGAAGACTTTTTAAATTAAAAAAGTTACTTCTGTGTGCAAAGAAATAACAGAAGGTACATTATGTTTCCAATGTTGCCTAGTTACAGAGATTGTCTCAGAATCTCTACAATCTCTCTTTTGTTGATCCTCCTTTAAAATAGACCAATGTATTTTTACTCATTATCATTTCTTTCTCAAACTTTTTCAAAAATATGTCGTTCAAACATATTTTCAAAACTTTTCTTTCAAGTGTCTCGAAGGAGATGGAAGCAAGTACGAGTTTTGATTGGAAGAAGCTGGGAATGGTGGGAGCAAAAGGAGTTGCTGCTATTCTCCACATGAACCAGAATCCTCAAGTTTCTGGTGGTGGAAAAGAACAGCCTCTATCAGTCTTCCACAAGACCAAAACCCATCAATTTTGGGTGGAGAAGAATGGTTTTAGATACATCAGAGTCAATGGTAAGTCAAGAGAAAGCAAAAAAGACTTCATCTCACTGATGGATGAATTCTGGAGTGAGCAGAGATGCAAGGAGAGGAATAGACAATATAGAGATGTGACAAACATGCCCGACTTGATAATATTGACGACCTTAGACAAAATATGAAATATAGACATTTTATTTATATTATAAAAATATAACAAAATTTTAAAAATTAAATGTACTAAATGATTACATGCTGATCGTATTCGTATACGTTTTTTAGTATTACTATTCATTCGTGCAAGATTTGAGCATGTGATTTAGTATTACTATTCGTATACGTTTTTGGACATAGTTTTATTCCAATATCAATTTCGAGCATGTGATTTATATTTCTATATTTTTTTACCCAAAGTAAAAACTCTAAAACTCTCATATTTAATAGTTTCTTATACAAACCGAAAAATCTCAATGACAAACATTTTCTCGTTATTAATATTATATTTTCTTCTCTAGCTTGCTTCCTCTCAGCTCTCGCTTGAGCTTCCTTGTTGGCTTTTGAGGTAAAACCAACTTTTTCTTCTTGGCCAAAGACACCAGCGGCGGCACAGTAACGATGGACGGCGAACTGAGAAAGGAATTTCAACATGATGTTTGTGAGAGAATGTGGTTTGAAGAAATTATTTTTTTTGTCACATGTACAGAAGACATATTATGTATATATAGTATATGAGATCTATACAATATCCATTTTATAATAATACAATTCTATATTTATGGAGTATCTTATACGTGTATATCCCCAATATACAATTGTACAAGTATTTGTGTAAAATAGAGGATATAACCCTGAAACGATTAATAGGACAATTTTGTTAGAATGTAGGCAGTGAATAGTGATTCTTTACTAAGAAATATATACTTGCTTTTTATTTTTTGTAAATATATCTTTAATAACATGATGGACCCACAAATACCATTAGTGTATCATTGCTAAAAAAATAAGAGTTAAAAAAAAAATATCTTTAAGTTATAATACATAAAACATTTTACAAGAAAAAGACATACGGAGGAAAAAAAGAAGAACAATAACAAGGAACAATAAGATTTCTCAACTTGTGCAGAGTGCTCTCGATGGTTACAAGGTAACTAAAATCTGCAAATGGCGAATAGTTTGTTGGACTAATTAAAGCTGATATAATCTATTTTGCATATGTGCATTTTTGCATATGGACAAACGGGTTCGGGAAAAACTTACACAATGATGGGTAGACCAGGAAATCCCGCGATGTTTGGAACAAATATTTGAAACGAGGCAGTCTCTTCGATATCAGGGTTGGAAATACGAATTGCATGTCTGTTTTATTGACCTTGTCTTTAATTAGCACTAAGTAAGATACATACTAGTGATTAGAATAGATATATGACTATCCTGGTCTTGATTCATATGTAAAGGTATCTATGTTGGAAATATACAATGAAACGATCCAAGATCTCTTGTCAACAAATAAAGAAGCAGTAAGAGCAGACAACGGCGTTTCTCCACAGAAACATGCTATTAAACATGATGCTAGTGGGAACACACATGTCGCTGAGCTTACTATTTTGGATGTTAAAAGCTCCAGAGAGGTTTCATTTCTCTTAGATCACGCTGCTCGTAACAGGTAAATATCTAAAAGTGAAACCCATTTCAAATAACTCCATACTTAGGTGTTATGAACAAATTGGCTATCAAGATTTACGGTTTTTAAAGTTGTTTTCTTTCTTCTTTAGATCGGTAGGGAAGACTCAGATGAACGAGCAATCGTCAAGAAGCCATTTTGTTTTCACACTAAGGATTTCCGGTGTCAACGAGGTATTTATTAACCAAACCTGCTATTTTTCTTTTTCTTCTATAGCTTGATTTCTGTTTTGTCTAACAGACCAAACTGTTTGTTGATCCCTTCTTACAGAGCACAGAGCAACAAGTACAAGGGGTCTTGAACCTGATTGATCTTGCAGGGAGTGAGCGTTTATCGAAGAGTGGATCAACCGGAGATAGACTTAAAGAAACTCAAGTAAGTTCTTTGAAAGCATAATACAAAATTTTGGGGTTTTCTTGCAATTTTAGCTTATCAAACTTTCTTTCTTTAGGCAATCAACAAAAGCTTGTCGTCTCTTGGCGATGTCATTTTCGCCTTAGGGAAGAAAGAAGATCATGTACCATTCCGAAACTCGAAGCTCACTTATCTTCTCCAGGTACTAACTACGTTACAAAACACAAACTATCAAAAGATTTTGTTTCTTAAATTGTGTCTGATGATGAAACTATGTTTCTTCTGTCATTCAGCCTTGCTTAGGCGGTGACTCGAAGACGCTAATGTTTGTGAACATTGCGCCAGAATCTTCTTCAACCGGTGAGTCTCTCTGCTCGCTTAGATTCGCAGCGAGAGTGAATGCTTGTGAGATTGGAACTCCGCGTAGGCAGACTAACATCAAGCCATTGGATCGTTTGAGCCTTGGATGAGAGAAAGAGAGATGAATTTGAGTTTTGAAGCTTGAAGCTAAAGCATCATCATTAAGTTAATTATATGAATGTTTGTACTTAAAATATGGTTGAAGGATGGGATGATTCTAACGGGAAGACCTTTTGTTGTAATCTGTATAGTTTGGTTTAGCATCTTATATATCTGTTGTTTCTGTAATTCTTTTTCTTCTTTTGGATCAGTAGGATTTTGCTTGTTAATGTTTGGATTCATATTATTTTTTCCCTGAGATTCAAAATATTCATTTCTCTTTGTTGTTGATCAATTTAACCAGGTCTAGAAGTTTAATGGTAGTCTTCTATAGGGAATATTTCATAGAAAATCACCAAGTAATTGATGGTTTTCATTAGGCCTGAGAATTTTAACCGAACCGAACTGAATCGAGTTTTGGTCGGTTCGGTTATGTACAGAGAAACGATCGACAACATTTCGAATTTCAATCGGTTTTTGGTTCGGTTAACAGAAATTAAAACAAAAAAATGCAAAACTTAAATCTGAATTTAAAAATAACAGAAATTTTCCCTTTAAACTGAATTTGCCAACCGAACCGAATTTAGTTATTTTCGGCAAAAAAAAATAACCGAATTACCCAAGAACTGAATCTAACCGATATTTTATTCGGTTATTTTCGGCAAAAAAAAAACCGAATTACCTGAAAAACCGAACTAACCGAACCAAAATACCCGAACTAACCGAATTCACATGCCTAGATTTTATACAAATTACAGTTTGAACTTCACAAACTTTGAGGTATATCATCTCTAATATTTTACCCCAAATGGTTCAATTTAGAACTTAATAAAAACAGACTTTTTTATGAATAGAACTCTACCTATTTTTATAAGGATGATTAAAAACTGTGTTTTAGTAAAAGGGCCAGATTTTCTTTAGCTGAGGACTAATTCTAGAATATAGTAGGAACAATGTATTTCATTGATAACTAAGAATTCACTTGATTACAACCACTTGATTCTATATAATGTTTATGTTCTATTTGGATTGTTATAGAAATTGTAATGTTGAATAGGTAGAAAAAATGAAATCAACATGGTTATATGAGATGACTAATAACATTATTAATTCACTGGACTAGAGAAGTTTTAGTCATCTCATATCACCATGTTGATTTTGGAGAGAGTCTGGCTTGGTCCATCAACATCCTGAAAACCTCCATGCGAATTGATATTCACTAAATAGTTTTAACACGTAATCGACTTCTTCTCCGGATACATTGAAAATATAAAGAAATTTGTTTATAAAACCCATAATTTATTGTATGATAGAGTCAACTCCTGTTGAATTCCTTCTAAATGTTGAGATAAGCTAAACTAAAAGTATCTGGAACTATGGCAAAATTCATGCCTCCACTACTCCACGGAACTTGGGAAAAGAACGAGTCAAACTTTAAAATATTTGTGCAAATACTTGTTTATATATATAGCATTCATATATTATTAACATTTGATTCAGAATATTGACTTTTATTACATATACTCAAGTTGATATACAACGCCACTTCTGCATACATCATCAATCAAACTAAAAGCAATTTGAGTATAAATTAATTCGTTAGTTTATTTATGAGTCTTTATATGACTCACAAATTGACATTAACTATTGTATTTGATAGGATGAAATATATATAGCTTTCATAGAAAAAGTTGTGTTCCTACCTTCTTTTTTTTGTCGATGCTAGATTTCGAATGTTTTTTGCGTGTTTTTTGTTTTCCTTTTTTTTTCTTCTAACAATAGTAGTGAAAAGCTATAATAAGAAAGAAATGATAATCAAACTATGTAGGTTTTATTAAAAGAGTATGTATATATATAATATAATATAAAAGGACAATGAAGATATAAACAATTTAATAGAAATATGCTAATAATTAGTATATAATATAATTAGAGAATATACCTACGGTGTATCGATGGATATCCCTGATGATCAGTAGTTGATAAGTCTATTTATCAATTTGGCCTTCATTATATTTTTGGAAGAAAATAAGTTGATTTCTACATCAAACATTTATATGCAAAAGCTCTTATGTATTTTGGGGGATAAAATTTCACTATGTCACCCAAAAGATTCCTTTATTGTAGAATCCAACGTTCCTATATTGTAAAATTTTGGATTTGAACCAGCTGAGATGTCGATGGGCATCGTAGATTAATATTTTAATAAGTTGAGACTAATGATAAGTTATTCCAATGCTAGTTGAAAGATTAATTGTGTATCTTAAAACAAGAAAATAAATGTTTGTATATATACATATGCACATATATATGTTATGTTATGTATGTGTCAAAAGATACCAATGCGTAAAAATATGTATAGAGTGTTAGCTTCTTTGATCATACCCGGCCCTCTTTTTGAAATGTTTACATTAGAAAAACAGTATATAACTTCAAATAATACTGGACTGATCTAAATTATATACTCTATGTTTCACAAAAGTGTTATTTTAACACATTTCACATATATTAAGAAAATTATTAAAAGTTTAATATTACATTTTATTAATACACTAAATAATTTTTTTCTCTCTAATTAATANCCCGGGTGGGAGTAACACAGCCCACTTATAATGTCCCACTTGGCCAAGTGTTTGTCCTGGTAATTTCGCTCCTGCGGGGAATCGATCCCTGGCCTAGACCAACATGACCGACACTCACCGCGGAAGGGAACCACCCGACCTATTTTTACAAATTCTTAAAGGAAATTTTCATGTATGTACGGGAGGGAGCAGAAGAATGTGACCTCCTAGATCACGACCAACGACCATCCAGCCATGTTCTCGAATAATTTCGATCCAAATCCAACCAACCTGATCAGAAATAAATATCAATTTCATTTGTTAAAAGCTAAATGGGCAATAAAAAACACATACCGCATACCACTATTATTACTTTTTTTAATCATCAAAAATACATAAACACCAGCAAAGTGATGATAGATATTGTTAATATGATTGATAATCCCTTACCATAACGGTAAAAGGTATACTATATCATCAAAAATACATAAACACCAGCTAAGTGATGATAGATATTTCTTACCTCTACTCTTTACATTTTCTAGTTATTTTTATATTATTGATCATTTAAAAAAATTCTTCTAACTAATCAGAAAAATCTAGGGTTGGGCATATTTACCGAACCAAACCAAACCGAATAATGTTATTTGGTTCGGGTACGGATAGTCCGAATAACCCAAACGGACACATTTCTAAATTTATTCGGTTTTCGGTTTATTAACCAAATCTCGAATTAACCGATTAGGTAACCGAATTAAAGCCAAACTCATATAATACTACATAGGGTTTTGAACTTAATCTTTAGTAATTTTTTTTTTTTTTTGTCAACAGCCTTGATACCTAACCCTATTGGGTGAACCAAATCGGGGGTATCGAGTTTACATAAGTGAAATCCGATGGATAGACTCGAGCACCTCGTGCTAACTTGTCTGCCACTGTGTTGCTCGTGCGTGGGATTTGTATGATAGAAAAATAGGTGAAAACCTCCTTGCTCCTCTTGAACTCCTCCAACTGTAGCGTAAATGCCGGCCACTCGTTCGGTGTAGACACCATCTTCACCAACTCTGAGCAGTCTGTAGCAAAGGCTATCGCCGTCTTGTGGTTTGCAATCATGCAATGCATCGCCCAGATGAGCGCTTCCAATTCCACGTGTAGCGGGGATAGGCTTCTTCGTAGATTACGGGCCCCCATAATCTTTCCTTCAATTCCTTCCTGAAAGCAAAACCAACCTAAACCAGAAAATTTATCCTCTTCCTTCCATGACCCGTCAATATAGCATGTGAGCCCGTTATATGCATTTTGTTCATTTATTCCCGAGTTGGGACTCGGTGGTTGTTGGGGAGATATGTCAGGTTCACTATTTTGTGCCGCATCCCAAGTTGCTATTTATGTTTCCGCTATCCTCAGAATCTCTTGTGGGTTTCTATCCACATTTGAGAACACCTTGTCATTCCTGGCTTTCCAAATGTTCCACACAATCCACGGAAACATTATATTCCTTTCCTCAGCTGGAAGTCTCCAAAATAGATGATCAAAATTGGCGAAAACCGATGACATTGGGAAAACTCCCGGGGCCGATGGAATATGCGAGAGTGCCCATGTTTGTAGTGCTGGTGGGCATTCAAACAATACATGGTTAATCGTTTCTCCCTCCACACCACACCTAGCACATTGTGTGGCACAAATTATTCCTCTAGCGCGTAGGTTCGCTGTGACCGACAGACACCCCGAGATTGCTTGCCATATAAAATGTCGCAATTTCGGTGGACAAGTCCATCTTTAGTAATTTTTATAAGGTATGTTTATAAACCATATAGTTTGTTGTTATGAAACCAAGTTATTTTGTATTGTTTATTTTATGGTGGATAACTCTTAACCTCGAATGTGGGTTGAATTACTAACNTTTTTTTCTTCCTTTCGTAGGCAAACGAAGTGATATTTTTTTAATATCGTATTTGATTTTATTTCTCCGCGATTCGTTTGCTCCAATCCGGTGAGTGAGACATAGATTTGTGTATTTGGTGTTATTCGATTTGTGGATCTGATACTCGATCTGATTGCGATCTCCTTGTCATCTTTTGAAAGCATTGGCTTTCTGGGCTCGTGTGCTTTAGATCCTTTTTTTTTTTATTACTGAGCGATTTTGTCATTGATATCTTAAGTTTATTATATGTGATTTGATCTTTAGTTTTCGATTCTGCTTTAAATTGGACTCATCGTGTTGTTTATTCATCTCTCAATCATAAATACGATAAATAAAAGTGAATTGGGATCGAAATTTTTTCTTATGAGTTGGGATCGAAATTTTTTGTGAAGTCGGGTGAAGAAGAAGAAGTAGGGTCGGGTCGGGTCATTTTTGGGTTTGGGTTTGGTGGGAATCAAGAGGTGTGGTTTAAGGTTTAGGTTATAAACCGCTCAAAACCGACATTAAACCGATAAAACCGATTTTGTGGGGAAATAGATTTCGAACTTTGATTTCGTGAAGAAATAGGGTTCGAACTTTTAAATGGTGGAGAAATAGAATTAGGGTTAAACTTTGTGGAGATATGTTATTATAAGGAAGTTCTTGTGGGGAAATAGAACGTCATTCCTAATAAAAAAATGTAGTATGATATAATGTATGGGCCTTGTAAGCCCAAAACAGGAGGAAGCATGTGCGTGAAAACAACTCTAATCTCTGGATTCCAAGATTCCTCAACAATTCGTCTCCTCCAACAGTTTCTTCTTCTTCTATGTTCCTTCCACAAAATAAATAAATTTAACGGCAGAAATCGCTCTGGCTAAATCTCCTTCTTCCCAATCAGGATCTCGCTGATCGCCGCCGGGAAAATTCAATTCCCCGGGAGTGATAAAAACTCGCCGTATTCTTTTTCCCCTTTTTCACCGGTGGAGTTTCAGGAGATGGTGTCGCCCGAAAACGCTAATTGGATTTGCGACCTGATCGATGCCGACTACGGAAGTTTCACAATCCAAGGTCCAGGATTCTCTTGGCCGGTGCAGCAACCTATTGGCGTTTCTTCAAACTCCAGGTTTTTTTAACGAGCTATTCCCTCTTGTCTCTAAGTGCTTCAATTAGGGTTCGGATCTGTTTTTAAGAACTTCAGATTGATTTGGGAGAAATCAGTATAGTCATGTTTGTGTGATTGCTTGAAGAAGAATTTCTTCTGGTTAGCACTGGCATGCGAGTGTGTGGCGTTTCAATTTGATCAAGGAAAGCCTAGGATTTCAAAAGAAACAATAATTCAAGAGTAAAATTATGGACTTCGTAATTTGCTTGGCTAAGATGAAGCTTGTGTGATTCGTTTGAGTAGTTTATAGAGAAGAAACTGAGACCCTTTTGATACTTCTTTACCGTCGAAAGATACTTTTTAAGCTTAAAATTGGGTTCTTTGGCTGGTGAGATTATCCTCACAGTTGGTTAAATGATATTAAGTCTTCAGGAGAGGTCTTGTGTTTGTTTATCCAAAGTCAACTGTGTGTGTGCCTGACATGTTTTAGTGTACTTCTGACATGTTGCTAGATTCCGGAATCGATTGATCTATATCACTTTTATTGGGTGGGAATTAGATTCCTTTTTGTGGATAGGGCCTTCTATCTGAGTGGTTGGTTTGACCTAACGATGCTAAATACTCTGAATAAATCTTCTTCCTTGGAAGTGAGTAGTTGTAAGTTGTTGTATGGTTGAAATATTATTTTTCAGAGATTTTGTTGGAGATAGATGAGTGTTTGAATGATTTCTGGTCATTCCCTTGGATTGTTTGCATTGACTCAGTTGCTTTGATGTTTTTTTTGCTGGTTCAGCGTGGGAGTTGATGGCTCGGCTGGAAATTCGGAAGCCAGCAAGGAACCTGGCTCCAAAAAGAGGTAAGCTTCTTCTGATAAACTTCACGTGTCGTACCTTTATTCAAAAGACTGACTGAAACACGAAACTCTAGCAACGGCTGGAATTTAAAACTCTGAGAAATCGGTTCATGGTTGAACTGTTTCGGGGATCTGTATCGGCTCTCTTCAAATGTTTTTTGCTAGACAAGGTATCGACGAAAAAAGTAATCCTGGTCATTACTTGTCTCAGGGGGAGATGTGAATCATCCTCTGCCACTGGCTCGAAAGCATGTAGAGAGAAGCAGCGACGTGACAGGCTGAATGACAAGTAATCTTTTTAATTTTGTATTTCCTTCTTTTTCCTCTCGTAGGAACTGAAATTTATCGCCTTTTAAATGAATAACAGGTTTACAGAGTTGGGTTCAATTTTGGAGCCTGGGAATCCTCCCAAAACAGACAAGGCTGCAATCTTGTTGGATGCTGTCCGCATGGTGACACAGCTACGGGGCGAGGCCCAGAAGCTGAAGGACTCCAATTCAAGTCTCCAGGACAAAATCAAAGAGTTAAAAGTAAAATTTTCTTCGATTTGTAAACCTCCTTTCACCATATAAATTCATCGAATGCTTACTAGTTTCCTTGTGATCTCGATCAGACTGAGAAAAACGAGCTGCGAGATGAGAAACAGAGGCTGAAGACAGAGAAAGAGAAGCTGGAGCAACAGCTGAAAACCATGAATGCTCCTCAACCAAGCTTTTTCCCTCCACCTATGATGCCAACTGCTTTTGCTTCTGCTCAAGGCCAAGCTCCCGGAAACAAGATGGTGCCAATCATCAGTTACCCAGGAGTTGCCATGTGGCAGTTCATGCCTCCTGCTTCAGTCGATACTTCTCAGGATCATGTCCTTCGTCCACCAGTTGCTTAACTGGGACAAATACCTCAAGAAAAATCATCAACTGATTTGCTTCTCGCTTCCGCTGAAAGAAAAGTCTCCATTTGTTTTGCTCTCCTCTTTCTCGGCTTTCTTAGTCTTATCGTTGCTTTCGTTTTATGGTGTTATCTTCGTAACTGTTATCTGTTGAACAATGATATGACATTGTAAACTCCAATGGCTTTGCGCAATGTTATCTATTCACATGTAAATTTAAGTAGAGTTTGGCAGATATTCTCTCACATTATGTGTTCTTACATTAATACATAGAATGGGTTTTACTTCCTCGCCATAAGAGTTTTGAAAGTACAAAAATTAGAAACAGGAGAGACTGAAAACTAAAGAGACAGCAAAACATGATCTGGAAGAGGGAATCTTGACATGATCCTATGTTCTGTGAATCTCTCTCTTCTCTGGGTTTTAGCCAATAGACGAACTGAGTTTTGGTTTTGCGATTATTATGATGCTCTAATGTGACAGCTCTTGATGAACCTGTCAGACGAATCAAGATACTTAGCCCATAGAGGACGTAGATGAGGAAATGCTATATCAAGCCAAGGCTTAGCTCTTCCATTGAAATGAACAACAGCCGCGCTTTCAGCATCAGCAAAGCTCGTAGTCTCTTGGTATCCAAGACCAAGCATATGCCAGAACGGATCTATGGTCTGGACATGACCGTGGAAAGCTATCAACCCGGGAGGCAAAGTTCCCAGCTGCCACAAACTCAGGTCTGATTTTAAGTTCTGCAACATAATGCATGAAAATGGTCCGAGTGTAAGTGAATGTTACTTGATAATGAGTTTTTTTTAGTTAGTCGTTTTGATTTACCTCGTCAAGCCAATGATAGTAAGTGGAGCTTATGTTAGTCTTCCTCCAAGCCGCTAAGTCGAAAACATTCATCCCGTAAGCCCAAGCGCATTCCTCTGGGTCGAAGTTTCTGGCAATTATCGGGTTTGAGAAGTTGAGGTAACTCTTGAACTTCTTTGACATGACAAACTTGTCTTCTCCTCTACATGTCTCCACTGCTCCATTCACTTTCCCATTCATGTCAATGTCCCAAAGAGGTGAAAGATCAGTTTGGATCACAATGTCATCGTCTAGAAACACAACCTTGTTTAGGCTCGGAAACAACTGCGAAAAAACAAAGATTTTTAAGGCATTCAAAGGGGTAATGCTCGAGTATTTTCGCAGTCATAGAACTTACCTCTGGTAGATGAATACGGATGTGATTCATCAAGGAGTTGTACTTAGGGCTAAGAGCTTGTAACTTAGCAGCAACAACAACCGGATTTTCGTTGTTATTAGCGACAATAACCGATGATCCGCCTCTGAATTGAGACCTCACTCTCTGATCCTTCTCCATAGCTTCCAAAACCGGAACTTTCCCTTTCGATAACCAATCAAAATGATGCAAAGCCTTGACCTCAATTATTGCTGGAGACAGAGGATGCAATGAGAACCAAGCTTGCATTGGGAAATAAGTTTTCCTATCCGTTATGATGTGAAGAGCGACCTTATGAGGTCGTAAAGAGTTTTGAACCAACGACTTAGCCACAACCGAAGCTGCAAGAATATTGTCTGAAGCCAAGACAAAGTGAAAGTAGTTATTGTCGACTAAGGTTGGGACTAGCTCGGCCTCTGGAAGCTGGAGACGTGCGGCTGCGTTTATCGAATGTTCGTTGGCTAGTTTAAGAGCTAAACAATGAAGTTGTTTCGGAATGCTGCTTGATGCGACGTGTCGGTATAAATACTCTTGGATCTTAGCCGTTCTTGTTCTTTGTTCCATCAAAGTCACCATTTCTTTTAGCTTTTGAGCAAATTCTCTTGCGTCTGATTTGCTTCTTTTGACTTCAGACATGAAATCTTGAAGTGTTTGAGGTATGTCTGATCTTCCTTTTAGCTCTTGTTCACTTAAAGGCTGTTCCAAAACTTGGTACATAGCTTCTGGAACATTCTAAATAAAGAACCAAAGAAAAATCAACCTTTTTAACCACAGTAAATGTGAATGTACTCAAGAGTCTAAAACTGAAGTTAGAGAACTTACACCAGACTCAACAACCCTTCTTCCTAAAAGCTTTGGCTTTAGTCTTTTTCCCAAGCAAGCTGTTTAATTAGAAAGAAAGAAAAAACTTTGTCTCATATTTTGATAATGTTTTATTTATGAGATTAACTAATTTTTTCTCTTTTGGGTCTTTTGAGATGATTAACAAATGTTCTTGGATTATTCACTTTTGTGCGTATTGATAACGATATAGAAATAGAAGATTACATTGATAATTGAGTTGATGATACATGAGGGAAATGGTTACATTATATAGAAGAGAGAGGGAGACATAGAGAAGTGGAGAGGAGCGTATGAGACAAGTAGACAAGGAGTAGTGGAGAGACAAGAGTGGAGGAGATTGAGGAGAGAATAAGGAGTGGACAATATTCTAATACTCTAATACGTATTTCTCTAGAAATAATTCAATATCTTCGTTTATATTATTCTTTTACTATATTTATTTATTCGCTCGACGTGTATCCACATAAAATGATCAAAAGTAAAAAGATGTAATCGCATTTACAAAATAGATTGAGTTTTTATTGAAAGAGGGGAGTAGAAGAAACGTACCAAGAGAGGAGCAAGGAGAGGGATCGCCATCGATAGTATCAACGGTGGAGAGAACGAAGACGAATCGGAGAAGAAAAGTGAAAAAGAGCAGAGAATAAAACATCATCTGATACGAGAATCTTTTAGAACCCACCTTCACTTTTATGAACTCTCTCAATCCTTTCCCTGTGACCACAGTCACATGTCTCAAGCTCGGAGATATATGCAATTGCATCTCTCTCTCTCTCTGTTTCTGTTTCTGTTTATGTCTCTGTTTTCTCTTTTCTTTTCTTGAATGGAGATTGATGTCCGAAGAGGGAAAATGGATCTTACGTTGTTATGTATTGTATGTTGATTATTCAAAAGGGTCTATGTCATTTACCTAACCTTGCTTTGTGTTTAGGTTATTAATGGCAGATCGTATCTGATGTTTCATGTGAAGAAAACGAAATGTTTTCGTTTGTTAGAGTTACAAAGGCCACGGTTTTACTTTTATGTAATGGGTTTCTGGTAGTTTTAAGAAAAAACTTTGGTTTTTCCCGGTTATGCTACTCGGTCACATAAAATGTCAGGCTGTATTACTATAACTTTCACCATGTTTGTTGTTGGTAATTTATCCGTAATCCGCGTTATTGTTGGTATAGGTCGGTTCGGTTAAGGGATTTCGGTTTAGAATTTGGCTTTATGTTGAAGGAGGGAAGTTGGAGAGAGAAAGACAAGTCAAGGGAAGGCAACAAACAGATGTTTTTAAAAAAAATACTATTGAGAGTGTAGATGAAAAGGAGCTGTTTGGTGGTTACAAGACATAGCTTTACCTCTAAATAAAGTCTTTTGAACAAAGACATTGGAGCTTCAACTTCAAAATTTACTTTTTGAGGACTAATTTCCTCTGTAATTTCTATAGCAACCCTTTCTTTACTTAAGTTGTTCTTTCTCGCCCCTACCCCAAACAAGAGGTCTTTTTTTTTGTAGTTTGTAGTATACTTTAGCCTTTTTGCCTTTTTGCCTTTCCTCTAATATATATTTGCACGTTTCAATTTCTGCTAGTTATGGAAACCTTTTGGGCCTAGGTCTATGGCCTTAATAAAGATACAAGTGGCTTACAATTCACATGAGATATGAGATATCTAGAGGATCGAACTTGAGACATTTATCAAATAAAAACCCCTGTTCAGGCGGCCGTTTAGGTGCTAGACGACGACAGACCATGACGATTTATGGGTAATCGGTTCAATAAATTGGATATCCGATTAATCTTCGCCTATACCGATTAATCTCTGTCTATGCCGATTAATTTTCGCCTAGGCAACCGCCTAACCCAAATTTTAATGAAAAAACATAATGTATTGGACATAATATTTGTTTTCATGTGTTTTATCAAATTTTGAACACAATAATATATTGAAACTATAAATTATAATATATTAACATGTTAAAAAGACATTAAAAAAAATCAAAAACTAATCCCGATTTTTTCGCTAGGCGCTAGGTCCAACTCAACCGCCCGACTAGCTCCTAGCAAAATTTTGAACATTGATAAAAACTGTGCCACTTGTCTATCTAATTATTTAAAAATAAAATAAAATAATATAGTCGCCTAAAGCTTTGGCTTACTTGCTTTAAGCAAGAGTCGGGCATGAGGGCGAAGTCATTCAAATACTCTATGCGAGTTTCAGTGGACTGTGTTACAGGCCTAATAATAACATCGGCCCATCTAGCATTGAAATCATTAACGACGTCACTTTGCCTTTATAATTTAGCGACATAAAACAAGAACTCGAGAAACCTTAAACGGACGCCAGCCATTTAGGTTCTTTGTTTCCAGGTCCGTCTTAATAATATTGACGACCTTAGGCAAAATATGAAATATGGACATTTTATTTGTATCATAAAAATATAACAAAAATTTAAACATTAATGATTATGCGCGAATCGTATTCGTATACGTTTTTAGTATGACTATTCATTCGTGCAAGTTTTGAGCATGGCGTTTTAGACATGTTTTTATTTCAAGACAGCCATAATCTTCATAACCGTTTTGTTACACCAATTTTCGAAATTAATATTTCTCTGTTTCCCCGCCTCTTGTTTCTCCAGAAATTTCCCATTTATGTTTTCTCTCAGTTTTCTCTGATCGTAGCTCAACTATTTTCCAGCGATCTTCTTCAGATTCCTACTCTCGCACTTCCTATTTTCCGACGAGTTTGGGTACGTAATTATTGTTCATACTATCGCTCAGTTTTCTCGTTTGTTTTTCGTTTCATGGCTTGTATCATATTCCATGAAACTTTGCTTGCGATCTTTGTCCCGTTTCGTTTATATGGAGATATCTAACTCGATCTGCAAATCTGATACATGTGTAATAGTTTTTTTGCAAAATCGGAAAGCATTGTGTGTTGTTGCTAGAGATTTTGGGATCACTATGATTAGGGTTACTAATCTTGATAATTTGTGTCCAGTGTCTTCTTCCGCTTCGTAATTCAACCCACAAGCTTTAGTAAGTAGTTCTTCATTCGGTTTTTGTTTCGATTCATTGCTTGTCTCGGATTCCGTGAAACTTTGCTTGCGATCTTTGTCCCATTTCGTTTATATGGAGATATATAACTCGATCTACAAATCTGATACATGTGTAATAGTTTTTTTGTAAAATCGGAAATCATTTGTGTGTTGTTACTAGAGATTTAGGGATCGCTATGACTAGGGTTATTGTAGGTAATCTTGATAATTTTTGTGTGCAGACAAACATCACAATGTCAGATCAACGGAATCCTGTGGAGAACTCGACTCACTGGTCCGATATGTTGCCACCATTTAGCTTTTTTGCCGTTGGCCCAGAATGTTTATTTTCATCAGGACATCGAGGGGGCTCAAAATCAGCCTGAAGGGGCAGAGGATGCACTAGAAGCTGATGAGAATGAGCAAGGTAGTTCAGGGAGTCAGATGGACCAACAAGCTAGGAAGAATACTGAAGATTCTCAGCATGCTGCAGAAACGCAACATGTTGGGCATTTTAAGAATATCGGAGACACGAGTTTGCCTGAAGGCCCAATTGAGCTTGCAACTCAGTTATCTGAGGTCAAGCAAGAGCCGGACAACCTTCCCTCTGGTTATGATATGACCTCTGATGATATGTGTTCAGTTAATCATATTTTATAATCCTTTTGGTGTACTCTATTTTCATACTGTGTATTTTTCCTTCGGCCTTCTACTTGTTTAAACCCATTGTGTATGTGTAATCATTTTTCTTCCACAGGGACAATCATTGAAGGAACATAATGTGAGGAATTTACCCACAATCCGGAAGAACTACAACCTTTAAGCCAAGGTGGAGCCCGTGCTGTGAGTCGCACTACTTCAATAGACTCACATGTGGATGCAAGTAGTTCAGGGAGTCAGATGGACCAACAAGCTAGGAAAAATACTGAAGATTCTCAGCATGCTGCAGAGACTCAACCTGTTGGGCAGTTTATGGATATCGGAGACACGAGTTTGCCTGAAGGCCCAATTGAGCCTGCAACTCTGTTATCTGAGGTCAAGCAAGAGCCGGACAACCTTCCCTTTGGTTATGATATGACCTCTGATGATATGTGTTCAGGTAATCATATTTTATAATCCTTTTGATGTACTCTATTTTCATACTGTGTATTTTTCCTTCGGCCTTCTACTTGTTTAAACCCCTTGTGTATGTGTCCCTTGTGTATGTGTAAACATTTTTCTTCCACAGGAACAATCATTGATGGGACAGAATGTGAAGAATTTACTCACAATCCCGAAGAACTACAACCTTTAAGCCAAGGCGGACCCCGTGATGTGAGTCGCACTTCTTCAATAGACTCACATGTAGATGCAAGTAGCTCAGGGAGTCAGATGGACCAACAAGCTAGGAAAAATACTGAAGATTCTCAGCATGCTGCAGAGACTAAACCTATTGGGCAGTTTAAGGATATCGGAGACACGAGTTTGCCTAAAGGCCCAATTGAGCATGAAACTCCGTTATCTGTGGTCAAGCAAGAGCCGGACAACCTTCCCTCTGGTTATGATATGACATTTGATGATATGTGTTCAGGTAATCATATTTTATAATCCTTTTGATGTACTCTATTTTCATACTGTGTATTTTTCCTTCGGCCTTCTACTTGTTTAAACCCATTGTGTATGTGTAAACATTTTTCTTCCACATGGACAATCATTGAAGGGACATAATGTGAGGAATTTACTCACAATCCGGAAGAACTACAACCTTTAAGCCAAGGTGGAGCCCGTGCTGTGAGTCGCACTTCTTCAATAGACTCACATGTGGATGCAAGTAGTTCAGGGAGTCAGATGGACCAACAAGCTAGGAAAAATACTGAAGATTCTCAGCATGCTGCAGAGACTCAACCTGTTGGGCAGTTTAAGGATATCGGAGACACGAGTTTGCCTGAAGGCCCAATTGAGCCTGCAACTCCGTTATCTGAGGTCAAGCAAGAGCCGGACAACCTTCCCTCTGGTTATGATATGACCTCTGATGATATGTGTTCAGGTAATCATATTTTATAATCCGTTTGATGTACTCTATTTTCATACTATGTATTTTTCATTCGGCCTTCTACTTGGTTAAACCCCTTGTGTATGTGTAAACATTTTCCTTCCACAAGGACAATGATTAACGGGACAGAATGTGAGGAATTTACTCACAATCCCGAAGTACTACAACCTTTAAGTCAAGGTGGAGCCCGTGCTGTGAGTCGCACTTCTTCAATAGACTCACATGTGGATGCAAGTAGTTCAGGAAGTCAGATGGACCAACAAACTAGGAAAAATACTGAAGATTCTCAGCATGCTGCAGAGACTCAACCTATTATGCTGTTTAAGGATATCGGAGACACGAGTTTGCCTAAAAGCCCAATTGAGCATGCAACTCCGTTATTTGTGGTCAAGCAAGAGCCGGACAACCTTCCCTTTGGTTATGATATGACCTCTGATGATATGTGTTCAGGTAATCATATTTTATAATCTTTTTGATGTACTCTATTTTCATACTGTGTATTTTTCCTTCGGCCTTCTACTTGTTTAAACCCCTTGTGTATGTGTAAACATTTTTCTTCCACATGGACAATCATTGACGGGACAGAATGTGAGGAATTTACTCACAATCCCGAAGAACTACAACCTTTAAGCCAAGGTGGAGCCCGTGATGTGAGTCGCACTTCTTCAATAGACTCACATGTGGATGCAAGTAGTTCAGGGAGTCATATGGACCAACAAGCTAGGAAGAATACTGAAGATTCTCAGCATGCTGCAGAGACTCAACCTGTTGGGCAGTTTAAGGATATCGGAGACACGAGTTTGCCTGTAGGCCCAATTGAGCATGCAACTTCGTTATCTGAGGTCAAGCAAGAGCCGGACAACCTTCCCTCTAGTCAAGCAAGAGCCAGAAAAATCAAAACTAGTATTCTAGTTATGAATGGATCACCTGCAACTTCGTTATCTGAGGTCAAGCAAGAGCCGTAAAATTGAATTGAAGAAGAGAAAGAGAAAGAAGCTGAATTGGAGTTGCATAGTGAGAGATTGGTTATAGCGTACAATCTAATCAACAACAACGCAAATGCAAATGCCAAGAGTCCGATAAGGGTTGTCAAAAATCTTACGGTATGTAATGATTGCCATTTTGTAACTAAGTTACTATCTCGTATCTATCAACGAGAGATATCAGTTGATTCCATCACTTGAGAGACGGATCTTGTTCTTGCAACGACTTCTGGTGATGGGTTGGTTATATAAACCCGAGTTATATCGGATTATTCAAAGTTACATTGAAACGAGAAATGGAGAAACACATCACAAGTCGAAACAGAGATTGTGAAAGACAGAATCCTAGCCATGAACGGGATTCCCTTGCCAACAACAATTAACATTGTGGTAGTTATTAAAAGATTGAATAAGCCAAAAATTTCAAACGAGAGCATACGTTATGAGAAAAACTTACCAGCCACCATGTCTTGAAAAGTAATCATTATCTAGTGAAATAGCAAGTGCAAGGGCAACAACTCTTTCTAATAAAGTCATTGGCCGTTTCACTTTTAACTCTTCTATCTGTCATCAGTTCCATAATAAAAGCTCAATCAAATCTCTACTATCAAAAGTCGACCCTCAGGGGTAAAACTCACCATTGTAGCATGGCCGCTTTTGGATGCAGCATCAGATTTTTTTAAATCGGATCACATACTGCCCAGCATCTGTGAAAAAATATATTTAAGAAGCCATTTAGTCTTTTCATCTACAATGTGTCTTCTAGTTACCACAAGAAACTATGTTTTCAGTTTTCATTTAAGAGATTCTTCATTTGGATGATCTTTTATTATATAATCTACAGTTAGCAACTGTGGAAGTGCATGAGTTAAAGAACACAAACCTCAAAGCGAATTTCCTACACCAGTAGCAGACACGAGAATGAGCTGAAAATGAACATCTTAACATTGGATTACTGTTTTGTAAGGCTTTAAGTGCTACACAAGTGTACCTCTCCATCAATCTCAGCATATATTGAGCTTGTGATCCACCACAACGGTCTACGAACCTAAATGATGAAGATGAATTACTTCAGCTCAAACAAATCGAAGATGCCGCAAATTTGAGTCCAAGAAAACCTCACCCGGAAAAGCTCATTACCCAAAGCATTAGTTATTGAAGCAACAAATGGGCGCCGGGTACGAAGCAGCTGCAAAAAAAATTGATATCATATAAGAATGTTTTTCTTATTTTGGTCGATAATATGAAATTTACTGCTAACAAGATGTGTAATTGACAGATGCAACTTCTCTGAGCTAACGAAAGAATATACAAAAGTTTAGCCTTAGTGCATGGGGTAACTGATAGAGGCGATGCAAGCTTTTAGTGAGTAACATTACAATTTCTGTATTGAGACTCAAACACATGTTTTTAAGCAAACTTATCACTCCTTAATTAAAGTAGCAATTTCAGAGCACTTCCTCTAAACAGGAAACTAAAGACTAGATAAGTAAAACAATATAAGAGATGCAATTGAGGAAACATTTATAGCTAGCAACAGGATTTTCAATGAGAAAAAAATCACATTATGCACCTTTCTGAGAGAAGGATGTTCAGGCAACAGATCAAAATAATTAAGCTGAAGAATCTAATGCGTGAAAAACAAACAAAGTCAAGAGAAGCCTATAAAATCTTTTAATCAAAGAAAGTTCAAGCATACAAAACAAAGTTGACCTACCCATTCATATGCGCAAAGATGGAAGTAGAGTATGAACATGCTAACCAAGGACATTCACAATTAGTTAGTTAGGAGAAGAATGAATTTTGTGGTGAATGAAGCTAACTTAAAATGCTGCTCATTGGTGACAGGTTTAGAGCAAGAATGTAACCTGTCGCGCAAGTAAATTGCTTTGCTCCCGGATAGACCCCCAGGCTGTGAAGAAAGAGAGAAAAATTGATATGAGCTCAAGGTCACAGGTATCAGTAGTGCCTTGTACACTCAAACTTTTGTAAACGAAAGCCCGAAAACAATGCGTTGAGATCACTTACTGCCTGAGGATAGCAAACATCAACTACAGCATAGGAATTGAAGGGGCATTCCATATGTAAGAATTACAAACACGGTAAGTTCAATCATCAGAAACAAGCAACAGTATTACATAGTCAAATGAGGAACAGAGAACTGGCAGCCTGTTCAAAACCAAGAACCAGATTCGCCCATTCAATGTCCCTTGTAATCAGCAAATAAAGCAGAGTTGCAATTTTGACCTAAAAAAGAAAGTAAACAAAATTATGATTTCCAAATTCCACATTTCAAGAAACTCAGGGAAAACAAGAAAAATATATCTTCTGTAAGCTACCCAATTATTCCTGATAAATTTCCCAATAGAAATTGGTCAGAAAGCCCGTGTGTTAGTTTTCCTATACAAGTGACAGAAGAATATTGTCACAGAGATAAAGTGGCAGCCAACAAAAGATACTTGGCAATGCTTTTTACACGCTCTTGCAGTAATAAGCAAAAAAAAGCAAGTTACAGGCACAATCGATAAGTATGTACATAATATGGTTTAGTAGCCAAAGGAAAGATAATGAGTCCAGACATAGACTGGCTAACCGGTGGTTGCTTGAGTGCTAAAGAAGATTGGTCATCAAAATAATTCATATCCTTAGAAGCTTTCCGACATGGCTTTTAGCTTTTTCATATCTGAAATCCATAGCTGAGCCAAAAACTCCCGATCCAAGCGAGGAAAAGTATCACCACTGCCATGGCTGAAGCATCTAAAAGTGGAAAACGAGACCTGAGAAGTACATAGCGGGCTATTTCTCCATAAGATAGCATTTCCGGCTCGAGAATGCAAAGTCCTATTATTCCGTCCTGTGATGTAATCCAATGAAAATGACAATACTGAGATTCAGAGCAAGAAGCTGCACAACGATGTACAACTATCCCGCAGAGGGAATTAACAGCCCCATTAAAGGAACATCTAGCTCAAATGGCTAGATGCAGAGAGTGGCTCACAAAACGCTTGATAGAATCGTTCGACGATTGTAGTTGCTCATCGATTAAGCACAAAGGAAACACAGGAGAAGAGTAGATAAAGAATGGAAGAAGATAGTCTTTCCTTTTAACCAAATACAGTAATCTTGTCTCTTACATAAAGAATATTTCCTCTATTATCTACCATAAGAATAAGATAAGATCCAATCATTGTATATAGGGAATAATTTGGTTACGTAGAATTAGAAGATCTTCTCTGTTTCATCTTCTCCTAAGATGAATTAAAATATATTTTTATAGTCTTACAAATATATTCATATAGTAGTTCTGATGCACAAATGAATCAACGTTAAATTTTTAATACAAAAGCATTGAGTTTAAAAAGAGTTTTATAAGAAATTAATATTGTATGGATACAAATGATATTGTACATTTTTAAAGAAAATTTGTCAACAACATACATTATCCGAAAACTTATATATTATCTGAATTTGAATTTGTCAACAAGATACATCAAGAAGATAAACGTCAATCACTTATAAAAATATATAAATGGGATTCCTCTAAAATATGATCATTTCAGTAAATGTAATAGCCTTTATCGATGTTGGCTGCCATGTCTACGAACCTATGCTTGTGTACGGGCGGGATAGTCAACCACTTAAGAAGTTTAACCTTTCTTAACACGCATTTAGCCAGCTTAAACCGTAGATAAACAAACATAACGCCTACCGTCAAGCTAGCGATAGCAAGAGTGGCATAAAGTAACCATGTGGTTTCTACAAATAGAGGTAAAGTTACCCATGTCGCGGAGACATAAGCACTTGCCATGGCTGCTATAGCCACCCACATCATCCAATGAGCTATAAACAAGAATTTCAAAAGTGAATCCTCCCTGTAAGGTATAATGTTGACGAGAAGAACGACCATACTCACTGATGTAAACAACGCGATGCTATTGCTTATCGAGAAGATCATGAAAGCTAAGGTTCTTGCCGCGGTTGATTTTCCTATGTCGTCCCCTTCTTGATAGACCCCACCAGGTGGGTTTATACCGCATGTGAAAGTAACCGATGCAATCAAGACCGCGACAATGGTGAGAGTATTCCTAGCGCTTTGCAAAGCCTCCAATTGCATCTCAAATTTTTTGTTTGGAGTACTTTGAACTCTTATAATCTCCTTCTGGAGCTTCAAGTCATCGATTTCTTGGCTTTCAAAATTTCCCAGTTCTCTAGGACTCGGTGGGCGTTCAACTAATATTTCCATCAGAGCGGTAAATTGTTGAAGGAAAGCTCCATCATCTTTGTTGAGAAGGTCAACCGCTACAAAACCCTTCTTGTTCTTGATGGTGACTTTTACTTTAGTTTCCTCCATTATATATTTTACCAGCTGTAATATGTCCAAATGGAATATGTTAATCAAATCAGGAAACAACCAACAACAAAAACCGCATATTTTAAGTTTCTATCAAATCATATCACTTTTCATGATCAAGTGTAATTATTTTAAATGCATTTAGTTAGTATTCCACTCATTTGATAGTTTTTTACTATTAAATAACGATTCCACATTATATGTTTTTGTATTACGACAGTTCTATATATATATATAGAGTGTTACCAAGTAGTGTTAAAGAAGAGCAAAGTTGTTACGTGGAAAGTTTAAAGCAATTTGAAACTTTAAAAGAGGTTGATAAATGAAAGGATACTAATTAAAAATAAAACTTGTAGGTTTAAATATTTTTTCTATATAGTTTACAGATATCATCGTTGGCCGTTGGGTCTAAGCACAAGATACAGAAAATGAAAAAAATGAAAAGAAGAGGGAGAAAGAGAAAACTTACGGCAATAGAGCCTGCGGAGGCGGCAGCGTGAAGCACAGTGTTGCCCTCTACATCGAGCTGGTAGAGAAGTTGGCCTAACTTGTCACTCTTTGCCATGAAGATGAAGGCTTCGTTCTTCTTGTGTCTCGCAGCTATATGAAACACAGTCTCTTTCTTTTCTAATGTGACTGAGTAGAAAGAAGAGGGAAACTTATCGAGCAATACCCTAAGGATTTCAACTGAACCATTCATTGCCGCACAATGCAGAGGTGTCAAGCCATCATTATTCATCATTTCTGCAAGTTTTGGACCATCTAGAGTTTTTGTCTCGCATGCGTTATGCAACTCTGTGGACTCTAACATCCAAATCAAGATGCTTGTGTGTCCCAAGCTAGCAGCAAGATGAAGAGGAGTGTCACCTTTGGAGTTGGTGTAACTGAAGGAAGGGCAGAGCTCGATTATCTTCTTTGCATGTACCTCGTACCCTAGCTGCGTGGCTGGGTGCAAAACCGTTCCCTCGTATGTTTCCTCCAACGTAGAGAGATTCTCTTCTACGATAGCCATGTCGTTTCTGAGATTTTCTTTAGTTTCAAGTTGGCTTTAGTAATCGTCTTTGGATCTATTTGTATTTGTTGTTTTAAGTTAGTTATATTAATTCTCTTAGTGGTTCCTTTAAATACTCACTCTCTAAGGTCTAGGTCAACCATATATACTCTCTTCGTTCAAAGTTTTTTTATTTTATTTTATTATACAATAATGTAAATTTGGACCATTTCTCCGGGTTACACGTGACATACTTGCATGAAGTCATATATCGTTCCAGTTTTAACATGTATAAGTAGAAGTTTGATTACTTCTTCCTCTTCATAGGGTCCACTAGTTAAAAAAACTTAAAACAGACTTGTAGATTTTGTCAAACACTCTTTAAGTCTAAACTATATATTAGTTTATAGCAAATTAAATGTCACTAAGCTTATCATATATTATCTGTTCACATTCTGAATATCTACGAAAAAGAAACTCTATCTATCCTATACTCCGTGGGTCAGACTATTATGATAATACAATACTTAGAGGTTGTGGAAAAAGAAAGTGTATAGAGATCATAGAATGATTTAAAATTTATTGAAAAGCCATATAATCTTCTTTTTTTTTGTCAATTACCATATAATCTTATAAATTAAGTAAGTAACCATATTGGTCAAATAAAAATACGTACAGTTTTATGTGTAGACATGGAAATCTGTGTTCAGACATAGAATTGTGTACGATATAAGATAAAATGTCAATGGTAAACCTTTTAGCAAACCAAAAAAAAGTATATTATATTAACCTAATTTGAAGGACGACAGCATATTGCGTCTCCAAGCAAGATGATCTAAATCCGGTTGCATCGGATTCAAATCCAAAACGTATCTAGCTGTCTCTTCTTGTAACTCTGCCTCGATGATAAACGTCAATCACTAACTAATATACAACTTGGGTTCCTCTTAAATATGAGTTTAGTAACTATAATAGCCTTTAATGATATTGGCTGCCATGTTTACCCAGAACCGGTTCTGACATTTTAGAGACTATGAACAACGATTAACTAAGAAGTTGTAGTGGGGTAGTTCCCATCAGAGGAAAATTCGACTCTGTTGGTACATGCCAAGGATCGAGTCTCCTCGGATGCGAAATTATCAAATTAATTTTTGGCCAAGTGAGGCATTATAAATGGACTGTGTCACTCCCGTTTGGAAGATTAGTCTAGGCCCGTTAAAGGTTTAGGATTACTTACGAGTTTAATAAAAAAAAAATGGTCTTTTTTAGATATTTTTTAAAAGAAAATTGCTATATATAAAATTAACATATCAAATATATTAGCAATTTTTCCCAAAAAGGGGCATATTTTGTTCCCTTTTTTTTTGTTGAGGCTGGAAGCTAGTGCTTGATGTGTTTCCTCTCATGGCCGACACTGTGTCTACAGACCCATTCTTGCGTACTGACGGGTAGACAATCATTTAAGAACATTAACATTTCCTTAACACACATTTAGCTTGCTTAAACCGTAGATTAACAAACATACCGCACACGCGATGGAAAGAGTGGCATAGAGTAACCATTTGGTTTCTCCAAAATGAAGCAAAGTTACCGATGCCGCGGAGACATAAGCACTTGCCATGGCTGCTATAGCCACCCACATCATCCTATGAGCTATAACCAAGAATTTCAAAAGTGAATCCTCCCTATAAGGTATAATGCATGACGAGATGAATGACCATACTCACCGATATAAACAACGCGATGCTATTGCTTATCGAGAAGATCATGAAAGCTAAGGTTCTTGCCGCGGTTGATTTCCCTATGGAGTTTCTTTCTTGATAGATACCACCAGGTTTGTTTATACCCAGGTCCGGCTCATATTAGTGATGAGTTATAATTTTGTAGGTATTTTCTTTCTTGTATTTCTTTTTTGTAACCTAAAATACAAGAAAATTTTACAAAAAAAATATGCAAATGCACATGACAAGAACCGGTAGTGAAAGGATTCCTAGCGCTTTGCAAAGCCTCCAAATTGCATCTCATTTGTTTTTTTTTTTTAAGTTTGGACTCTCTCTACTCTGTGAACTCTTAGAATCTCCTTCTAGAGCTTCTTCAAGTCAACGACTACTTGGATTTCAAAATCCCATTTCACTAGGATCTGAAAGTGGCGTTGATGAAATTTAAAAAGAAAAAAGAAAAAAAGAAATAGTATAAGTGGCTGAAGAGATGAGGCATGAATGGATCATATGTTATACCATGATAAAAACAAAATAATTGTTATCCACAAGAAAATAATAAAAATTATTATAAAAAGTGAGAGTAGTGCTAACAAAATCAAACAAACACAAACCCTACAACTCAAGAGGGACCATCAATGGCTACTGAGAAATTCGGGATCACAATTGAGAAGAATCCACCAGAGTCCACACTAACCCAACTCGGTGTTCGTAATTGGCCCAAGTAGGCTTTTCTTGATCTTAGCTCTCGATTTTTGTCTGTTGAAGAAGAAAGTCTTAAGCTTTTTTTGTCAAATTCAATCTCCATGATAAAGCAGTTTCTGAGTATTTTAATATTGTGGGCAATGAATTGATCATGGCACAGGTGGGATCTTATTCCTCCAAGCAAGTTCCCATGGACATTTAGTACAAAGGAGTCATGTTATTTTCTTGAGGGGAAAGTGAAAGTGTATCCTGATGGATCAGATGAAGCCGTAGTGGTCGAAGCAGGTGACTTGGTTGTTTTCCCTAAAGGATTGAGTTGCACTTGGGATGTCTCTGTTGCTGTTGATAAACACTACTACCGTTCCGACTGATGATAACCATCTTTCTATGTTGATCAATACTCTTTTTTTCTTTTCTTACAAACTTGATAATAAAGTTGCAGTAATAAAAAGTGTTAACAACTTTATTTTATAAAATTAAAAAAATATTTATGAGGAACAATTATAAAAGTAAATAAAGTAGGTCAATCACACTTTCTCCTCTTATTTAAAGACAACGAACATGGGCCTAAGAAACTTGAGTGGTAGGGAAATGCGTGAATGATCCCATGTCTAGATCAAGACCATGTCTTGATATTTTTTTTTTGGTTTCATATCAATATATATCTTGATTTTGTTGTTTTTAAACAGTTTTACCAAATTTGTAACTTCTCTCAGAAATAAATTTGTGGAAACAAGTATAGTCTGAAGAAAACTAATAATAGTACGAGAAAAAATGAAGTATACATAGCGAGGGATGATTGAAAAAAACAAATTTTCTTCAATATGTAGTGTATAGAATATGTGTCTAATCGTTCGTTTTTTTATGTTGTGTGTTTCAGTTATATTTTGCTGGTTTTAAATAGTCAAATCAATTTAACTAAATTTGATTTAATAAATCAGTTAATATTTTTTTAATTTTATAAAATGTAAATATATTTGTGTCTGTACGTAGCACGGGTGGTAATATTCGGGTCGGATTAAGTCAAGTCGGGTTAAATTTGGGTGGGTTTTATTGTATAAAATTCGAGTCAACTCCGAAACTTGATGAATGGTTTACCGAAAATATATGGTTATGATATTACACATATGACTCATGTTTGTTCGGATGGTTATCGTGTAGCTGGCTATGTTTGTTCGGATGGTTATCGTGTAGCTGGCTATGTTTTATCAATTGTTGATGTAGTTTTTAGAATATTGTTTTATTTTGGATGTGTAGCCATGCATTATCGTTACTTCGTGTAGCTGGCTATGCTATATCAATTGTTGATGTAGTTTTTAGAACATTATTTTACTTCGGATGTGTAGCCATGTATTATGGTATACTTCGTGTAGTTGGGAATCAATTTTCCCGATAGGGAAATTGGTAAACCGAAATCGGAAATTAGTTGCTGGTTTGGCTAATCTCTATAATATTATTTAAGAAGACATTTTTAAAAATGAATTTTGTTTTGTAAGTTATTACATGAAATGCCATTACAAATAACAAAGAATAATTGAAATAGGAAAGGNTGGTGAAAAGATTAAAAAAAAAATTAAAAATTAAAAAATTAAATTTGTCCTAAAACGTAAAATTAATACATAAAATATATATATATATATATATATATATATATTCTTTAGTATTTCCATTTAGTTTAAGAAAATTAATAATAAAAGGAAAAGAATTTTAATTTCTTATGTTAAAAAAATATACTGACCTTCTCATCAAGTAATAGTAACTTCATTCCTATGAGCGCATTGTTTATTTTCAAATTTCTTGCCTCCCACTTTCTGATTAGACGAACTACGGTACGACGATAGGACCGTTTCATGTTTAAGCTATATAATGTTAAATAGTTTCTATTGTTATTTAGAATTTCAGTATTTATTGTTTCTCTTTTGATATTTCTGTAAAAAAATTAAAAAAAATTGCATTAACGTACATCATAATTTCTTTTCTTTTTTTGTTTTATACACCAATAACATACCCGCATTATTTTTGTTTTATACACCACATTTATATATGGGTATGTTAAGATATTGACTACAAAATATTGAGAAACTATAACGTACCACATATATTTTTCAGCATAGTAATCTAAACTAAAAAACAAAAAATCTAATATTATGCACCACCTCTATATGCATTAACGTACAACATATTTGTCACGGATAACAAAGTGATCGTTCTGAAAACCCATCATAATAAGCGTTTGTATATATAATAACGTACATATTTCATAATTACACAAAAAATTACCTCTTAGTAATATGTTTTGCGTTTGGTTTTTGTATATCTCTTCTCAATATTTTTTGGGTTGTAAAATTGAGAAACTATCAAATTGGTTAAGATTAAGTCTTTTTTTGTTTTTCCTTTTTCTTTACTTAAACTATAGCTTTTAATTTTAAGTTAAATTTCCTTAATCTAAAAACAACTTTTATTTTCTTTTTTTTTACTAACTTTACATTTATGATTAAGTCTATTTTCTATTTTTTTTGTTTTCCTTTTTGTTTTTGCTAAATTTACTTTTAGGATTAACTCTCTTTTTGTTCTTTCCTTTTTCTTAACTTAAACTCTAACTTTTAATTTTAAGTTATTTCCTTAATCTAAAAACAACTTTTATATTAACTCGACATGTGTCAAAATCTAATGGATTAGCTCGACACGTGTTGCGATCTTGCGAGTTAGTAACTTTGAATCATTCTCTTTTATATATATATATATATAGATTGCTGTCAAAATCAAAGGAGATAAAAATCTGTTTGCAGTTCTGAGAATTAGGGTTTTGGCTGCTATACCTCTCCGCTTTTGGAGATGAGGAAAAGAGCTATGAGCGGGGGCATTCATGGTCGGATATTTGAGAATGAAGTTTTAGAATTATGGATGAAGGGATTATCGATGGAGGAGATTGTAGATGACCTTCGTTCCAAGCACCGTGTATGGGGTCGTAAGAAACGCCGGATCGGCATGACCAGAGTAAAACATATAGTAGAGGAAAGTAATGAAAGTAGGAAGAAACAGAGGCGAGATGACCCCGTACATAGGAATTCGGATTTCAATACATCATCGCCTTCTACAGCTTCCTCATGCGGTAATGTGGAAGATAATGATATAACCAGTAAGAGTCTACGAGCTTCTTACTCTAATAAATCCAATCAACCGGTTACGCCTTTGCTTGTGGAGATAACGAAGAAGAAAGCTGTATCTAGTGAAGAAGGAGGTGATGTAGAGGTAAAAGGACCGACCTTTAAGGACTTGGGTGGTTTAAACGGTGTTTTGGATGAGCTGATGTTTCAGGTGAAACTCCCTCTCTTGTGTCCTGACATAGTACAAGGTTTTGGTATGAAACCAATTTCTGGGATATTGCTTTATGGTCCACCTGGTTGTGGCAAGTCCACGCTTGCTTATGCCATCGCCAACGAAGCTGGTGTACCCTTTTATATGGTTTCTGCTTCTGAATTGGTTTCTGGTGTTTCTGGTATGAATGAACGCTTTTTCTCTTTTTCACTTATTGTCTCTAGATTGGTTTGATATTGAATTGGCCGTCCCTTGTTCTAGGTGAATCAGAAGAGAATATCAGGACACTCTTCTCTAAAGCCTATAGAACTGCACCCTCGATAATATTTATCGACGAGATTGACGCAATTGCATCAAAGAGGGATAATCAGCAGAAGAGTATGGACACTCGTATTGTGACTCAGTTACTGAGTTGTATGGATGAGAAGTATATGCTCTTGAAGCAAAAAGAGAGGCAACTTTCCTCAGATGACGTGGGTTCTAAGCCTGGACATGTGATTGTCATTGGAGCTACCAACAGGCCTGACGCTCTTGATCCTGCGTTTAGGAGAGCTTTGCGGTTCGACGAAGAGATCTGCCTCGATGTGCCAGATGAGAAGGCTAGGGAAGAGATTTTCTCTTTGTGTACGCGCCACCTTTCACTGGACAGCACTTTCGACTGTGCAATGATTGCTCGCCTGACTTCCGGATTCGTTGGTGCGGATTTCGATGGTTTGGCCAAGAAGGCTGGCATCGTGGCATCCAAGGAGATTGTATACTCAAGAAAATCACAACTGTCTACCGATGTTGTTGATTCTTTGATGAGGCTTCCATTGACAGAGGAAGAGAGGAAAAAACTATTCTTCACTACCTCACACTTCGAGGTGAGATAAATCTCTTCTGAACGAGTTAATATTCTCTTTTATTCCCCTAAACGTGTGCTTCGTCTTTTACTCAGCCCTTTTACAGTAATAACTGTGTATTTACTTAAGGAAGCGAAACCTGTATGCTATCTTTTGTCAAACAACATGCTATGGCTGTTCTGCTCTTTTGCTTGTTCCTATATCTGACTCTTGCTTTGCTGTCCACAGGAAGCGCTGAAAAATTATCAACCTTCTTTAACTAGAGAAGGTTTCTCTACCATCCCTAATGTAACGTGGGATGAGGTTGGCGGCCTTGAACATCTAAGACATGAGTTCTATCATCATGTAGTTCTGCCCTTAAAATTTCCTGAAAAATGCAAGGTAATCGATCAGCTAAATAAACAACACACACAAGAATTTTCCTTAAGCTCATGTTTACCTGATTTCTTTTCATCCTAATGTGGTTTGAGACAAGCCATTACTTGATAATTGAGAAGAATTCACTAGTAAAATATGTGTAGCAAACCCTAGTGGAATGTTCATCTAATTTAGGTGTAGCAAACAAAATTTCTTGATATTTTTTCCTCCTGTTATTCTTTTCAGGGATTTGAATTTTGTTTAGAGACGGGTTTTTTGCTCTTTGGACCACCAGGTTGTGGTAAGTCGTTAGTTGCAAAGGCAGTTGCTAATGAGGCAGGAGCCAATTTTATTCACGTTGAGGTATCCTTGGAACATATTTTCTTTCAGTGATTTTCTTTTGTGAAAACCTTTGAAATCTGATCTTCTTGCTTCATATTGTTGATGTTGTGTAGGGTCCAGAGCTTCTGAGCAAATATGTTGGAGACACCGAAAAGGCAATTAGGGAGTTGTTCAGTCGTGCTAGGATGTCCTCACCATGCATAATCTTCTTTGACGAGGTTAGTGTTTCAAAGTAACATGAGTAAAGAACCGTAAATTAAAGCCGCCTATATTTATGACATAAACTAAGAGCTAACCTGATATACAAACTAATATAGGAATGGAAATTGCAGAAATAAAAAAGTAGAAAATATTTGTCTTGATTCTTCAACCTGTTTGAAGACAAGATCCAAGGCTTTGGCCTTTGAGTCTCTTTTGTTTTGTGAGATGTTTCTTTTTAATAAACATAGTTAGGTTCACTTGGCATCTGAAAATTAAAATGTACATGTGTGTTGAAGAAGAGGAGTTGGAGTCGATTCTAATCGTCTGTATTCAAGAAATATTGTTGCAAGAAACTTGTTGGTTCTGAAAATAAAACGAGTTCTCGACCAGTGATGTGCTTTAAGCATTGTAGGTGGATGCCTTAACAACAAAACGTGGAGAGCAAGGTGCTTGGGTTGTTGAACGACCTCTGAATCAGGTGATTAGTTTTGAATCTCATTCTCAATCATTGTACTGCTAACTAATGATTTGCTAATTGACAGTTGCTCGTCGAATTGAGTGGCGGAAAACAACGAGATGGTGTAATCGTGATTGCTGCTACAAACAGGTTAGGTTTTTGCTCTGATCTAAGGGCAGAGATATTGTCACATGTTATTTAACTCTTTTTATTTTTCTTTTGTTGGGTTAGGCCGGACATGATGGACCCTGCTGTTCAAAGGTCAGGCAGGTTTGGGAGACACATCTATGTATCTCTCCCAAACCCTGTCCAGCGTTATTCGATTTTGAAATCACTGGTGAGAGATATTCCAATTGATCCGAGTGTCGATTTGAACGCCATTGCAAGAATGAAGTGCTGCCAGGATCTAAGTGGAGCGGATCTTAAATCTTTGGTAAAAGAAGCCGGTTTTGCGGCTTTCATAGATATAAACTCAACCAGTGAGGCTACAATCAAGATGGTTCACTTTGAGCAAGCTTTCACTAATCTCAAACCTTCTCTCACGAATGAGGTTACTGTTTTGCTGTGAAAAGATGTCAATGCTCCTTCTTATACAATTCTTTTCTCATTTTATTCTCTACTTTTCTGCAGCAAATAAGGGAATACGAGCGAATATACGCCCACTTTCTAGGCGCCAAGTGAAGAGACCTCTTCCCTGTTTAAGGGAGTATTGCATTTTATGTATTTTGGAAAATTTTTGTTTCCTAAAATCAAAATTAAGTGTTTTTCAACTTATGTTATTTAAATTATCTCTCAAATCTTAGGTTAGTGGACATGGCCAGTTGTTTTAGTTTTCAATCAAACAGGTTAAAGATACATATATATATATATATATATATATAATGACATTTGACTCTAAATCAGTAGATATATTAATTGAGAAGAACACTTGAAACAAAATTCCTAAAATTCCAATGTGTCACAATGGGAGGAAATTATGGGACACCTAATCAAAATAACATCCCTAAATGGAAACAAATACACGTAATAAGTTTTAAATATCAACTAATCCAAAATTCGTTTTTAACTAATCCCAATTTCGTTATTAACTAAGCCCACCTAATAACGTAAAAATAAGAACAGTTGTCTTATTGAAATTATCATAGTTTATAAATTTGTATTTTTTATTTTTCGTAAAAATACCCAATAATTTATTATTGTTTATATAAGAAATTATGTCCAATACGTCATTTTTACCTAATAATTTTTTTTGATGACTCAGGGGTAAATCATATGCCCATGGAGAGGCTCAGACTAATCATCTGAGGTATACCACCAACGGGCTAAGCGTATACCCGGGTTTGCAAATGGGGCATAGACATTAGTCTAATATCCTATTTGGCCAAACTAGCAGGAACTTAGTTCCTAGCGTGAACGAACTCGGGGGAACCATTGTTCATGGATTCCCAAATCGACCCCTACCACCACCATGTCACCACTAGTTTGGTTAATATGTATTAAAATGTTTTTTTTTGTTACAGTAAAAGCCACATTCGAATTATATTTTTCCACGACAAGTATCGTATTTGCCATGTATTATACAAATCGTCTAATAAAACTTATTCGAATTAATTTTATGATATTTAAAATCACGTCCAACAAATATCAATCCTTTATTAAATTATGAGTCTACGTCAATGATGTACAATTTCTTCATATGTTTAATAATTACACATGGTTATTTGTATATTTTTCGAAAATTTATACACTTTATTAATAATAAAAACATCTCGCCCATGGCGCGGATCAAAATATAGTTTGATTATTATTATGTAAACATTTGTTCTCCGGTTTGGTTTTCTAAACAAAATTAATTATAATATAAGATGTTAAAAAAAAATTGTAGTAAAGAAAAATGAAACTTAAGCAATTTCGATTTGTAAACAAATATTTGATATAACTACAAAACAAACGGGCAAATCTTTATCATCTCAAATTTTTATTGGATTTTATTTAAAACTAACATGTGAAAAAAATTGATTTGGTGCAGTGATTGACTATATTTTTTTGTAGACAGCTAAGATTTTACGAAAAGTAGACAAGCTTTTAATTAGCTAAGATTTTATGAAAAACATATAGTTTAGCAGTAGCCGAGTTAGTGTCTCCCTCGTTTAGATTTTGGTTCCGGAGATGGTTTGTATCCGCCGGCTTGTAACTCCGAGAATTAGTGTTCCACAGGCTCTGTATCTTACCCATCTTGGATTATGAAATCTTAATAGATGACAAAAAAGACAGTTAAACAGTAACCGAGATAGTCATTATCATTTTTTCATATATATATATGTATATATATTATATATATATTATGTATATATATATTATGTTTAAATATGTTAAATAATATAGACCAAAGTTCAAAATTGATTTTTGACATTTTTTAGTGGATCTCATCGATTTCCCAACACTTTCTTTTCGATTTTTTTTGGGACTTACAAAGTAAGGAGAAAAAACAAGAAAGTAAATTACATCTTTTTTATATGTGATATTGTAGAAACATTTTCTTATTTGTGTCATTGATAATAATTACTTCAAAAAGGTGATCGTCTATGTAATAATTTGTTTTCCTTAAATGAGGGTCATATGTGGATTCAAGTAAAGAAAGACTTTGTTCTAAATGTATTGAGTTTTAGTTAAACTAGTTATTAGTTATTATTCCTTATTTAATACTAGTAAGTCCACACGCTAACGCCCAAATATTTTTATTTAAAAGTTTTTTTGTGCTTTTTAAAAAAAAAAATTTCGTAACAAATGCAGATCTAGAGAGACATCATGCCAACTGATATTCCGATTACTACTACAAAGTCGTAACCCATTATATATATCCATTAAGCCAAATACATACACTCCTACTCTGAATCATGCAACATATGCTTATCCAAAAACATTTAAACCACAATATGAGCACATGCATTGTGTATAAAACACAAGAGGTTACATCAAGAGCGTACCATGAATAATTTGAGTAGCCATGAAACGAACCGCCAGCATCCGAATCTTTACCATCCCCTCTTTTCCCGGTATCCGAATCAGGATAATCATTAGGCATGCTCTGACCTCTAAAGTAAGATCTCATAATTGATAGACCAGCATCAACGCATGGCTCACCAACAGTGGCAGATGTAGAGCATAAGGGGGTGTGGCATGTGCCCCACCCTAATTTTTTTTTTTCATAAGGAATTAGTGTTAATCTATGTAAAATACATTTAGTTTAAATATTAGTTATAAAAAATTATTCATGTGCCCCATGCTAAATTAAGTTCTGGATCCGCCCCTGCTCACCAATACCACCCATCTGGCTCGACTGCAACTAATCATGGCTCAACCCACCATGGGTTTGAGCACTCGCCAACATCGGATACATGTAACCTCCTCCGGCTGTTGCTGCTAAAGCTGGATTCCCCAACATTCCAGTTACATAAACCGGATGGTATTGGTTCTCTAGCATAAACGGCGATGCAGCCATTTCACCACCGGTAAATACATGTTGTCCATCTTCACCGGACCCGCCTGGTGATGCCCCTTTCCCGACGACACATGCCCCATTGAAGCACGTTGGCATGTTGTCGTTCGATTAAGAATCCTCTTCTTCGGCTCCTTAAGCGCCTCTCTTGCCCCTTGTAATTCATGAGATTGAATCCGCGATCATTTCTATTCCAAAAAGAATCATCGTTGGAAGAGTCTTGTTTATATGTTATATATATTTTCTAATTTGTGTTTAGTAAAATATGATTAATTTTTTTTTAGTTTAACAAATACAACCTAATTCGATATAGATGCCATTTGATGAATTTGTTTTATTATTGTATAATTAATTTGTGTTCTCTAATTTTCTTTATTATTAAACTAAAATAAAACAATGAGTTTATAATATTGTGATGAGCCCATGTGTGTTTACAAATAAAACTGTTTGACTTTCTTCTTCTTGTAATCTATTTGCCTTCTTTTCTAGGGTTTGCATTTGTCTTTCCCAAACTTTAAAACTATTCACTATATGTTACCACCATGTTCTGATGCGGCCATTGATTCATAGAATTCATTATTACCATCGAAGAGTCTTATGACATAACAATTTTCTTTGAAAATTTTATGTGTAACGCTTCTAACGGTTCGAATGTTAGATCATCCTAACTTCATAGCTCATATAATTTTTTTTGTGATTTATCATCATTCGTAGATAATATAGCTCACATGCTGATGAATTAATGTTAAATGTCTTATCGGTGCTCTTTCCTCTTAATCGTGTTTTTTATCCGATGAAGCCGTATGAAGCCGTAGAGGTCGAAGCAGGTGACTTGGTTGTTTTCCCTAAAGGATTGAGTTGCACTTGGGATGTCTCTGTTGCTGTAGATAAACACTACTACCGTTCCGACTGATGATAACCATCTTTCTATGTTGATCAATACTCTTTTTTTCTTTTCTTACAAACTTGATAATAAAGTTGCAGTAATAAAGTGTTAAAAACTTTGGTTTTTTTTTTATATTTGTTTACAACCTAAGATATAGTTCAAGAATCAATGGTCATCCATCCGTAACAAAAGAAAAGTATATTGCTGATATTTACGTCTAAAAGATATATGTCAATTTTCTTTTCCTTTTTCTATACAATTTTCCACAGTTATTTTTGTTCTTCTGTTTGTTGAACTTTGAAGCTGAGTTTGTGGTGAAAAAAATAAACCAATCACCTTCGTCTATTCCAACATCATTCTTCTCCTCTGCTTTGTGTCTCTTCTTCTGTTATCGAGCTACCTTCTTCAGATCTCATGCTCCCTTCTTCTGATCTCGAGCTCCCTTCCTTGCTATGTACAGCTCCGAACTCCCTCTCCGTTCCATGACCCTCTAGAGGAGCCACTTGATGACCACCTTGTGTAATGTTCCTTGGACTCTGCGATGATCTGTGACATTATAATACTAGTGTCAAGAAACTGTGACATAGACCAGAGAGAAAAACCTAAGTCTAGAGCATGATCAGATTCACAAGAACTCACTCTCTCATCACTTGTTGGGATTTTGGAGAATAACCCCAGACTGGAACCAAATCTCTTGTTCTTGCTTCAATTGTTCGAGTTTGCATTCCTTCAATCTCCATCTCCCCTCCTCCTCCACCACTACTCTCTTCATTCAGATCCAACAACAATTCTTGAAACCTAAACTGTTTTGTGCAAATTACAAAGTATCAGAGATATCCATTTACCACTTTTCAGATCATTCTCTCTCTCTCAAAAAAAAAAAGGAAAAGTTTACCTTTCGCCTTGCCCATAACTGTAGCTGAGACGGCTGATACATTTGCAATTCTGCTTCAGATATGTACAACTGATGATTATCCTCCACACGGGCCTTTCCTTTCTTACTTACTTTCCAAGATTCCTCAGCACTCTGTTTTCTAACAATCTCGGGAAACACTTTACTTTTAGAATCCGAAGTTGTTCCACCTCCGTATATGTCACTGTGGTGATCTTGCATCTCTCTTCTAGATTGGTTTTGGATCATGGACCACCTTCGTATTGGCTCAACCGCTACTTTCCCTTCAGTCTCTGAACCCGACTCAAAATCAAACTCCGTCATCACCGCAGTAGTCTCATGACCATCCCCAACCGCATTTGCCTTTAATGCATACTGTGTCATACATCCAGAAGAAGCAAAAACCAGAAGATTCCTCTTGGAGCTATTATCATAAGAAGAACCATAGTGGTTTTTGTTATTCTGTTCATCGCAGTAACAAAAAGTTGATGTGATTGCACCCGGAACAGAGCCTCCAACCATTCCAGCTGCTGCAGCTGCAGCACCGCTCATGGCTCCCATCCATCCGCTGCTGTTTCCGCTTCTTATCCTACTAATTGCTGATAGAGGAATCGGAGAATTCCCCTCTCCCTCGGGATTAATCTCAAACAGATGACTTGTCCCTCTTGAAGAGCTAATCACTATCAAATTGCTATCATTGCTGAAACTGATGTCTTGTATCACCTGAAAAATCTCATCAAGGTTAATCAAAGACGCCAGATTTTCAATACGCGTAAATGAAGGGCTCTGCTTACCGCATTAGTAAAACCGCGCTGGAGCCTGAACAGATGCACAAAAGACGTTGTGGTACTTGTAGAGATTCTTGGCATTATTCTAAAGACGTTAATATTGTGTCCCTGAATCGAAGCAGTCACCAAAAGCAAGCCGCTTGGATCAAAGCTCAAAGCTGAAATCGGACTCTTGTGTGCCTTAAACTGCGCTATGACGCTATTGCTTATGATATCTTTGATTATCACCTGCACACACCATAGAAATGTTTAAAGCACAGATCAATGGAAAATCAACTTGAGTGCAAAACAACTTGAGGAGGATTTAGAGTATACCATTCCTATGTTATCCGCGTCTGGCACATTGTCATTAGAAACTCCAATACCTTTTAAACCAGGAATATACGGATTGGGCAGAACCTCTGAGCAGTACCTAGACAATGACCTGTACCCTTTGTCTCCAAGAGTCACGATCCCAGAAGCGATCTGCCTGCTCGATTCTCTTGCAAATTGTGCAACAGTGGGTGATGATGACAATGAGATAAGTTCTGGAGTGAAAAGTTTGGAACTTGAGTCAGCAATACGACTTCCGCTATAAGCAATCCATCGTGGACCAACTGCAAGAGGACCATATCCAACACCCAAGGAGCCATACGTGATGGAGTTAGTGACAATCGTGTACTTCTTTTCCAAAGTTGTAGCATCAAAGCAATGTATCTGCAAATACATGTTTACACATTGTTAGTTTAAGAACAGACAAATCACGGAAACAAAATCGACACAATATGACACTTCGAACCTGAGCTGCTTGTAGAACAGCAACAATCCGAGAACTGCACCTAACCGTATAGATGATAGACCGGAATTTCAACGTATGCACATAAGACTGAGACTTTAACGAGTAGAAATGCAAATTCGTAGGAACTAAGGTTTCACTTCCGGGGCTGTCAGAAATGCTCTGTCTGTTTGGAATTTCTTCCCAAGAACTGTCACCACACACAGCCAAAAGCGGACGGCTCTCAGAAAACCTGTCATCTAAATCTTCCGAGTCTATTGGGTTCGGTAGCATTTGCATAAAGGATGCTTGTCCATCATGTGCAGAAACTATAACATGGACGTTCTCTGTTTCTTCGACATCCCAAATTTGAAATCCAGACTGAAATGCTAGTAGAAGAACTCTTCGAGTATCGCCATCCTCTTTCTCTAGATTATCAAACCCCGCCCATAGTACCTTTGCATCAAAAACATCAAAAACTTCTCAATAGAGTAACCCAAGATTTAGAAAGACAAAACACTCCACAACCTAAAGGTCGATCTTTTAAGGTATCATCAACCTAAATGAAGCAAAACCCCAAAAGATTCTTGTCACGTGAGGAGAAACATAAGCAAGTTTTTCTCCCAAGAACCGGCAAGATTCTTCACCCATTATAACAAGCTCTTAACTTGGACTAATAACGCAGAGAAAGTTCCTCAAAGAAAGCAGTTTTTTTTACCTGATCGTGAAGAGAGTCAATGTCTCGGTTAACGGCGGAAGAAGCGGCGGATACGGCGGAGCGAGCAACCGTGGAAGCACCAGAGGAAATCACCCGAAGGCAGTTAGACAAAGCACGAAACGAGCTCCGAGCTGATCGCGACACAACTCCGTCCGAAGTGGCCGGCTTCTGAGAACCGTCGCCGCTCTTCCTCATCACTAGTCTTGATCAATCAAATGTTCTCTGTTTCTACGAGAAAGAGGGAGGGGATTGATTCCAATTTAAAATCTCCAAGAAAAGTAACGAAATTGAGCAAATTCTTTGAGATTTTTGTATGTGCTGAAGATCAGAAATGAAATTGGAATCTAGAAATAGAAACAAAATACACGCAAACTCGAAATTTTGCTTCTTTTTCAAGTTGTCCCGAAGCAAGAACACAATCAAAGCTTTGATAAAAAAAACTGAATATTTGCAAAACCCAGAACAAAGAATTAGCGATCAAACTGAAAAAAATACTTCGCTAAAGAAGATGATGTATATACCTAAAAATCGGAAAGAAAAAAAACGAAGAAATGGAGGAACAAATTCGTGTTTTGCTGAAAGGAATTGAGAAAGAATTTGAAATTGGAAGACCCAGAAAAAAGAAGGAAAAAAAAAAGGAATTTAGCGTGTCCCGAAGCAGGAATCTGATTACGACTTTGGAAACGTTAAGGAGCAAGAAAGGTGAAAGATTTTAGGATAAGAGAGCCAAAGAAGACCTAAGAGACGAAACCTCTTTCAAATGATTTTTCTTTTTCTTTTACGTATCGTCTTTGTATTTTTTACTACAGAGAGAGAGAGAGGAAGAGACTCACCTTCCACGTCTCTTTCTTTAAATTAAATAAAAAAAGTAATAGTAATTGTGAAATGTCTGGTTTAATTGGTTATTTATACCAATAATTTAACCAAACAAACTTAAATATTAATTGAAACTCTCGTTTTTTTTTAGAACAATTACAAAAACATTTTTTTAACTGATAATATTATTTGTTTCACAAAAAAATCGTTCGTAATGGTCACCATCTGCGTGAATTATATTCACTATTCCATCTGTTTTTTTTTAATTAGATGATGTTTTAGGAAACAAAAATTATTTCAAATTAGATAATGTTTTTAACTTTTAATGTAAAATTAATTTGTTTTTAATTATTTTTAACCATTTGTAATAAATGATATTTTAATTTAGAAAAAAAAAAAATTAAATGATACTTAATGCAAAAACCTTAAATGTCATATATATTTTAAAACAGAGTACTATTTACATCAATTTTAACGAATGGGGTTTGAACGAGTTTAGCTTATTTTAAAATTCTGCATTTAACCCTAAATGCTTATTTATACCAATCAAATCCACCAAAATTAGTACGACGTGCGCTATTCTTTTTTATTTGTCCGTGACGTGCGCTAGTCTAAGATGAAGAATTTGATTAGTCTTCTATTTTTTTTTTCTAATTAGTTTATCCGTAAAAATTTAAGATAACCAATTTGGTTCAACTCGGTTTAATATAGATTTGACTGGTCCATGTAAACCAATCACTGGAGTTAAAGATTAGGCCCATATTAGGCCTGCTAAGCAGCTCTCTCTCTCTCTCACTCTCTCTCTTTTCAATGGTATTTCTGTTTGGTGGTGTTCGTCCGGCTTTTAACTTCAAGATTCTCTTTGTTGAGCTTCAAGTCTATCACACCATGTCTCTAGCTAGTTTCTCTCTTCATTTACGTTTTAGATGTATCTTTAATGTAGAGATTTGTGTGTCTGGTTCAAGTATCTCGCATGGAGACAAGGAAGAAATCTATTCCAAATAAGCATAATTGTCTGTCTGTGGTTTGATTTCCACAACTGCAAGCCACTTATATCAAAGCTGTTTTCTACTTCAATGTTCCCCAAGGTTAGCTTCTGATTGTTGTATGATGTTATTTTTACTAGCAGTGACTAGTTGGTCAGTTTCATGATTTTGCATTTGTCAAGTATCCAAAACCTTTCTAATTATGACTAAAAGAAACTCTTGTCTAGTTAAAATTAGATCAAGATCAAGAGACNTTTTTATTTGTCCGTGACGTGCGCTAGTCTAAGATGAAGAATTTGATTAGTTTACTTTTGTCTTATATTTTTTTTTTCTAATTAGTTTATCGGTAAAAATTTAAGATAACCAATTTGGTTCAACTCGGTTTAATATAGATTTGACTGGTCCATGTAAACCAATCACTGGAGTTAAAGATTAGGCCCATATTAGGCCTGCTAAGCAGCTCTCTCTCTCTCTCACTCTCTCTCTTTTCAATGGTATTTCTGTTTGGTGGTGTTCGTCCGGCTTTTAACTTCAAGATTCTCTTTGTTGAGCTTCAAGTCTATCACACCATGTCTCTAGCTAGTTTCTCTCTTCATTTACGTTTTAGATGTATCTTTAATGTAGAGATTTGTGTGTCTGGTTCAAGTATCTCGCATGGAGACAAGGAAGAAATCTATTCCAAATAAGCATAATTGTGAAAGCTTGAAGCTTTAACTTCAAAGATTAATAAGAAGGCAGAAACTTTGTCTGTATTTTCCTTAACGTTTATAAAAGGTTTACAGGGTTTATATATATGGAGATTTTAGAGTAAGGCCAAGGACACGTAGCCCTTAGTCACAAATGATTGCACACGATCCTAGAACGTCAAATCTGTTGTGTGTGCAGATCATTGCAGCTGGATCCGTACATGGGAGATTTGCTTTTGACTGTTGACTGAGCTGAGATGCTCTGTTACCGTTGTGCGAGGATGATGTTTGAATTGAATTGGGCTTGCGGATAAGGCCCATATCGTCATTCATCTTCTGCTTCTCGACTTGGGCTTTATCAATCTTCGTGAGCCCATTATCTGTTTGAATTCCAGAACCAGAGTTCTCAATATACCCCCTCAAACTCGGAGGAGCTTCAACGCCGAGTTTGTATTGAAGATCATCAAAGTTCTTCTGCGGGAGTGATTTGGTAAAGATATCTGCAAGCTGAAGAGAAGCTGGAATTTTGTTCACAACCAGAGTTCCAGCTGCTACACGTTCTCGGACATAGTGAAAATCAGTGTCAAAATGTTTTGATCTGTTGTGCAAAACCGGGTTTGCAGTCAGATAGACAGCGGACATATTATCGCAATAGAGCTCAGGTGTAGAAGGTAGTTGAACTCCCATTTCAGCAAGAAGAGAGGCTATCCATTTGAGTTCAGTAGCCGCTATCGAAAGAGATCGATATTCAGCTTCTGTGGAGGATCGAGATACTGTGGGATGTCTTTTTGCAGACCAGGAGATGATATTCGAGCCAAGAAAGGTGCAAAAGCCACCTGTCGATCTTCTTGTTTCCTTGCAGCCAGCCCAGTCACTGTCACTGTAGGCTCGAAGGCTAAAATCGCTGTGAGCAGAGAGATTAATACCCAATTGGAGTGTTCCCTTAAGGTAACGTAATATCCTTTTCAAGTTGGTAAAGTCAGCAGCTGTAGGCTGATGCATCTTCTGACAAACATAGTTAACTGAGAACTGAATATCAGGTCTTGTGAGTGTGAGGTATTGCAGTTTTCCTGCTAAACTTCTGAAATAAGTAGGATCTGAAAACAGTTCATCTTGTCCAGATACCTTGTCGAGTTGCAGGGGAAGTGGAGTGGGCATAGGTGCACAATCTAGCATTCCAGCATTGATCAAAAGATCAGAGATGTATTTCTCCTGATTGAGAAACAATCCATCGTTGTGAAAATGAGCCTGTATCCCCAGAAAGTAATGAAGAGGACCCATATCTTTCATCCGAAAAGTAGCAGACAGAGAATCAAGTAGTTGATTGATTAATGAAGCATTGCTTCCTGTGAGAATCATATCATCCACATATAAGAGGAGATATATCACATCATTGTCGTGTAGGTAGACAAACAGAGAAGGATCTCCCATTGTGCATTTGAACCCAAAACTGAGCAGAAATATACTGAATTTGTCAAACCAAGCTCGAGGAGCTTGTTTAAGTCCATATATAGCCTTCTTGAGTTTGCATATATAGTTAGGGCGTTCTGGATCTTGAAAACCAGGTGGTTGCAGCATATACACAGTTTCTTGAAGATCACCATGTAAAAATGCATTTTTTACATCAAGCTGCTTGATATCCCACTGATTTATAGTGGCAACATCTAATACCAGTCTCACAGTAGCTGTTCGCACAACAGGGCTGTAAGTTTCCAAATAATCGATACCCTCCTCTTGTTCATAGCCTTTGGCTACTAATCGAGCTTTTAGCTTATCTAGAGAACCATCAGAGTGAAGTTTGGTTTTGAAGACCCATTTGCATCCTAATGGTTGAATATTTGGTGCAGGAGGGACCAAGTCGAAAGTCGAAAGTCTCTGTCTCATGAAATGTAACCATTTCTTCGTCCATGGCACTGTTCCAACCAGGATCCTTAAGTGCCGATTTTACTGTTTTTGGTTCTGGATAATTTGTCTTGACAGTGAGCATAGCATACTTGGGATTTGGTTTGATGATCCCTGATTTGGCCCTAGTCTGCATTGGATGACTTGAGGTAGAAACAAATTGATCATGTATAGGTGAAATATTAGTACCAGTAGCAAAAGAGTTTGGTGTAGATGAAGATGGGAAATCTTCAGCAGAAGATAGGTTCTCCTCAGAGTATGATATATGAGGTGAGTGGATCGTTGTAGAAGCGCTTGTTGTAGGTGAAGGAATTGATGAACTTGTTCTGTTTGATGAAGATATGAAGCTGTTGCCTATAGAAACAGGGTCAATGCCTGTCGTACACTCAGAACTTCTATCTCCATCAACAGTTGGTGTAAGCACAAGATTGCTAGGAATAGGTGTTGAGGCAGACACGGAAGAACCTGAAGAAACTGCTACATCATCGTGTGTAGCAGGAAGATCTGTAGTAGAAGGTCCAGGAGATTGATGTTGTACAAAACCAGATTTCCAAGCAGACAGGAGAGGAGTAGTACTGGATGAAAAGTAAGTACTATATATGTCAGAGAAAGGAAATTGGTTTTCATTAAACAGAACATGTCTGCTAATGTAGACTTTACCCGAGGGAGGATGTAAGCACCTGTAACCTTTAAACTTATCATTATATCCCAGAAAAACACAGAGAAGAGACTTAGGATCAAACTTGTTATGTGCATAGGGTCGAAGATAGGGATAACAACCACAACCAAACACACGAAGTGATGTATAGATTGGTGGTTTTCCAACAAGCATCTCGTAAGGACTCTTGTGATCAGGAAGAACAGAGGAAGGCAGGAGATTTCCTAAGTATGTAGCTGTGAAAAACGCTTCAACCCAGAGATGATGAGGTACTCTACTTTGGAACATCATAGAAAGAGCAAGTTCTGTAATGTGTCTATGTTTTCTTTCTGCAATTCCATTTTGCTGAGGTGTATGAGGGCAAGAAATCATCTGTTTGATACCTGAACTTGCAAGATGAGACACAAAACGATTGCTGATAAATTCACCACCTCCATCGCATTGAAACATAGTAATCTTCTCTTGTAATTGATTCTCAACCATCTTTTGAAATAATAAGAATATGGAGAAGAAATCTGACTTCAATTTCAAAGGATAAAACCAAGTATGTCGAGAATAGTTATCAATGAAAATCACATAGTACCTAAACCCCTGAGCTGAAACAACAGGAGAAGGTCCCCATAGATCACAGTGGATTCTTTCTAGAGGCTTAGATGAAACAGATTCAGAAGAAGAAAACGGAAGTCTGCAAATTTTTCCCATACTGCAAGCCTCACACAAACGAGAGCTTGGTTTATTTATAACTATGGCTTTATTCTTCGAGAGTTGTTGGAGAACATCTTGATGAGGATGACCCAGCCGTAAGTGCCATACCTCACCACTTGTGGCTTGCTGTCTTGTTGAGTAGTAAGCTAGAAATTGCGGGTTCTCCAACACGTAAAGATCCTTATCCCTGTTTCCTTTGGTCAGCATCTGCCTTGTCTGTTTGTCCTTAACAATTACACCACCAGAATCAAACTCAAAGATACATGGATAATCTGCAGTGAGCTTAGAGACTGATAGAAGAGATTTAGTGATACCAGGACAGACAAGAACATCTTGAAGTGGTAAATTACCTTGTAGACTAGGCAGTACTGCAGAACCAATGTGAGTTATGGGCAGGAAATCACCATTGCCAACGATGACAGCATCATCACCTGCATAAGTCTGAGCAGATTGCAGCTGAGCAGTGGAATGGGTGATATGGGATGTGGCTCCAGTGTCAGGATACCATTCATAGCCAGTAGATGGGGTCTGATCTGAAACTCTCATGGCCGCAAGTGCATTCGTAAAATCAGGACACTGATATTCTTGATCAAACCTTTTATAACACTTGTAGGCTGGATGACCATATTTGTTGCAAATCTGGCAAGTAGGACGAGAGTTATTGTCCGTTGAGGAGCTGTTGTTGAATTGTTGAGGAAAGCCCCTTCCACGGGTGGAGTAGGACCCTCTTCCCCGAGAACCATCAGTGTTCTGTCCTCTGCCATAATTTTGACCTCTGCCCCGATTGGAAAAGCCACCTCTGTTGTTGGAATAGTCACCTCTTTCAGCTTGAAAGGCCAGGTGTGGAGAGACAGTAGACACAGATGCAAGATATGTTTGAAGTTTGTCATCAAACCCAGTCAGTTTGTAGACAACATCTTCATATGAGAGACCAAACTGGGAATCCATAGAGTTCTCAATAACTGTAGCAATGGACTCATATTCTCTTCCTAGACCATTCAAAATTCCATAAACTTTCTCCTGATCTGAGATGGGAGAGCCTATTGAATCTAGTTGATCACAAAGATCCTTAATCTCAGACAGATACGTTACTAAAGGCTTAGTGCCTTTCACAGTTGTTTGAATCCGACGTTGAATATCCAGTTTCCGAGTAGTGGAGACTCTATTATATTTCTGAGCAAGGGCAAACCATACCTCTTGAGCAGTGCGAATACCATACACAGAACGGAGAGCATCCTCTGAGAGTGAACCAAACAGCCAGGCAAGAACAGATTGATCATTCTGAATCCATATCAGAAGATCTGGGTTTGGGGTTTCAGAGATCAAGTTTCCAAAACGGACAGGTGTTGTTGTAGCTGGTTGAGGAGTCCCACCGGTGACATGACCTACAAGCCGTTGGCTAGACAACCACGACTCAAACTGTGTCTTCCACATGAGGTAGTTGGAAGCAGACAGTTTGAGGGTTACACATTGTGAGAAGTTTAGAGATGACGCGACAACAACCGGAGAAGTCGTTGTGAACGGTTGATGGAACGGTGGATGATGTGTAGCTGGAGCAGGCGGCGGCTCTGGTTGAGTCGGAACTCGATCTGGAGGCGCTGGATCTCGAGTCTGGACATGTGTAGCTCGAGCAGGAGCCGCTGGAGTCGGATTTGGTGTGTTGCTCGGAGTCGCAGCAGGTGTAGATTGAAGCGAGGAGGAGTCGGCCATGATCGTCTGAGCTCTGATACCATGAAAGCTTGAAGCTTTAACTTCAAAGATTAATAAGAAGGCAGAAACTTTGTCTGTATTTTCCTTAACGTTTATAAAAGGTTTACAGGGTTTATATATATGGAGATTTTAGAGTAAGGCCAAGGACACGTAGCCCTTAGTCACAAATGATTGCACACGATCCTAGAACGTCAAATCTGTTGTGTGTGCAGATCATTGCAGCTGGATCCGTACATGGGAGATTTGCTTTTGACTGTTGACTGAGCTGAGATGCTCTGTTACCGTTGTGCGAGGATGATGTTTGAATTGAATTGGGCTTGCGGATAAGGCCCATATCGTCATTCATCTTCTGCTTCTCGACTTGGGCTTTATCAATCTTCGTGAGCCCATTATCTGTTTGAATTCCAGAACCAGAGTTCTCAATAAATTGTCTGTCTGTGGTTTGATTTCCACAACTGCAAGCCACTTATATCAAAGCTGTTTTCTACTTCAATGTTCCCCAAGGTTAGCTTCTGATTGTTGTATGATGTTATTTTTACTAGCAGTGACTAGTTGGTCAGTTTCATGATTTTGCATTTGTCAAGTATCCAAAACCTTTCTAATTATGACTAAAAGAAACTCTTGTCTAGTTAAAATTAGATCAAGATCAAGAGACAACTCCACAGGTCTTCTCTTTAGGTTTAGGATGTATATTCACTTTCTTGTAAACGCTTGCATAACACAACAGTTTCTTGAATCGAACACTATTATCAAAAAAATTCTTCACAGCTTCTAGTATATTAGTGCCAGTGGCTCTCTTCTCATATTAATCGTACAACTTGTGTTCTAGTTGCATTGGTTTCTTCTTGTCCGTGACACAACCTTTCCCCTGTTTCTTTTTTTTTTTTTGATAAAATATGAGTTTTATTTACCAAAAAAGTGGTACGGTTTGTTTTACAAAATTGTTCGGCGGAGCAAACAGGTTAAAAAATGCCCAAAAAAGAATAAAAAAGCCTAATTTATTATCGGTGAAGGAATTGATCCAACTTAGATGATTGAACTACTCATAGGTGAACCATTGAGAAAGCAAGTTCTTGAATGTTTTCCGGTGGATCCGTGAAAGGATGGAATCTCGGATGCTACGATCTATTTGTTTGAAGATCACCATGTGAGAAGTTGCAATTTGATTGTGAAGACGATTGTTCCTTTCCTTCCATGTGTGAAAGATAATTGTCTGGATTGCTAGTCTCTTGAGAGTGAGGCTGATGTTCCCATATGAAGTAGAGATCCATGCAATAAGGCTAGGCCAATCAACAAAAGAGTGATATGGGTGACCAAATCGGGAGAGAACCTTATTCCAGATATGAGAGATGAACTCACAGTGGAGAAAAAGATGGTCTCTAGTTTCTGTTTCTCTCTGACAAATGCAACAGACGGTAGGTACAATCAGGCCCCAAGTTACTAAGCGAGACCTTACCGGAAGGCGGTCTAAGTGAGAGACCCAGAAGGTGAAAACATGCTTAGGTATGCAGCCTTTGAACCAGACAGCTTTTGACCATTGTTTGATGCTACTTGATGGCCTGAGTTGTTCCCAAGTCTGTTTTGTGGTGAAGCTTGTAATGGGAGAACCTTCAATGACCCAAGAGTATATATGAGTCTGCGCCAAGAGACTGATCATGAACAGCGGTGCCTATCAAGATTTGTCGTAGGCTTGCAAGGGCAGTGTTTCTCGATCTAAAGGATGGGATGATCCAACCCGAGTCGTCAACACCATCGGCCACTGATGCATAATCAGGTATACTTGTGATCATAGGGCCTGTAGGACCAACAAAGTCAATAAGAGGGCCTAGATTGTTCCAATTGTCATACCAGTAGCTAGCCAATTTTCCGTCAGCAATGTTGCATCTCAAAAATCTTTTGACTAATGGTCTAAGAGCCAGAAGTGCCTTCCATATCCAAGAATCATGTCCAGGTCTCAATGAAATACACAAGTCATGTGTGGATCTCATCATGATAATCCCCTACAGGTACGTCCCAAGTATAAGCTTATATCATAATTCTCAATAATTTCTTACAACACACATATATATGAGAGTCAGAAAGCATGATGCTAAAGATTTTCAGTACCCAAGAGAAACTCTTTATTAAAAGGAGTACGGCAAATTACATTACACTACAAGGTGTAATATTGCCACTTATATGAGTTGTGAAATAAAATATAAGGAAGTCACTTTATATGTTTTGAGAAATAAAATCATGAAAAACAATTGAAATCCCACCTCATTGGCGATATTCAAGTAATTAGTTTTTTTTTTGTTCTTTTTGAAGATTTTGATAATCTGAAGGTCCTTGGACATTGCAGACCGTATTCCATAACGTTCCAAGATCAACGAAGTCGCTTTTTGCAGCTTTAAAGTTCAAGGCAACAACTCGTTCATCTTCTAAGTCCAACCTCAATACTTTGGTGCAACATTTCTCTATGAGGTCACATATATAGGTGCTTCAAATTTACCACAAATTGTGGTAAACCCCTAGTTATAATGTTTCTCAAGAAACACATGACTATATGATTCTTTTATTATGATTTTGTTTTTTTTATTATTAGAGTCAATCGGAGTCGAACTGATCATTGGTACATAATTAAGGACTTTACCTGCAAGTTTTTGCAACCAGAGTATGCTCTGTTGGTGTCATTCAATAACACCTACACACACACACAAAGCAAACAAATTACTAGAAAGGCTTTCATATGACTAAGGAAATAGAGCACAAAGAAGGATCACATTAGCTCTAAATTATCATCAATTTTCTAACAACTCCATTAAGTGTATATTTTGTTATTCTTACCTTCTTTAAAGTATAAAATTTTATGTTTAAGAAAAGAAGCACAAACCTGAGAAATTATGACAATTTGTTCACCAGCTTTTTTGGGCATCCTTTTTTTAATTCACATTCATATAGGCCACTATCATAACTATAATCAATGCATGACTTAGAGAGAGGCACAAAGACAAAACCCGCAAGTATGTAATAACTCGGATCAAGTATGAAGCAGCCGCCACTCCACTACAAGCAGTCAAACTCCTCGACATGTATCTATCAAGTCCTGCAAATAAGGTAATTCAGAATGTTTCTTATACGGCTCTCGTTTTGATTTTCAATTCGGCTTTGATTTGTGTTCCGAAACATGTATGCATCAGAATTTTGATTTTTTTTTTGTTGCAAAGAGACTCCAATCCTGACATGGAACGGCTGTTTGATTTTGGTCATTCTGATCAATCAATTAGCTATTGTAAATATTTAGGAAGAGGATATGTTGTTTTTTTGTAACATATTGGTGCACAATAACTCAAAATAATGGACTTTGGGTGTGGACTCATTCGGAGAAGAAGACAACTTTTTGGGAATTTTTTTTTTAGTTTTTTGTTTACTGGTAAAGCTAAATGATGCCCCAGATTGTCTTCGCCGAACAAGCTTTTGTTTTTCTTTTCATCATAGAGCTCTCCTTTTTCCCAACTATAATTTCTTGCTATTATTATCTTTTGTTTCCCATATACCATGGATCTTCAAATACTTCTGCATCTCTTCTCCATTAACCAAGAATGGCAAGAGAGCAAAGCTCAAGAAATAACCAACAGCCAGGTCTGCCTTTTTTAAACTCCTTCATTAGGTATGGCGCCTATAAAATAATGTTATGTAATCTAGCGTGTTTTCTGTTTCTAAAGCCCGTGAAAGAACTTCTAAGAAACATCTTCATATTGTAGTCCATTTGGTGTATGGTTTGTCTTCTGGATTGTTTATTGTTCATTGTTTAGTCTAAACTCGGTTCTCAACTATGTTTTTTTACAAAGAGAATAACACAACTTAAAACCCGTTTCTTAGTTCCAAGTAATCAAGGATTACATGGTAGACATCTATCTTCTATTAGCAGTCAAACCATTTGCGGATTGCGGAAGCCAAAAATGCAGACGCATGAGTGACGACATAATACATTTATACATCCGAATCTAACAGAGAAACGTGAAGAAGAGTTTCATGACTGTTCAAATCGAAGTTGAGGAATCACATATGTTATTTTTTTTTCACTAGGAACCACATAGTTAGCTCTTATAGTATCTACTGAAATATCCAAATCAAAGTTAGATTAAAAAACTTATTCTTTAATTTTGTTGATGAATCCCATGGTTTTTTTCATCATTATGAATAACATAGTTTTTTTATCATCATGAATCGCGTAATAAGCTTTTGTAATATCTACTTAAATATCCAAATCAAAGTTAGATTTAAAGAATTATCCTTTGATTTTTGTTTTTATGACGAACATTGGCTAAGACAATGCTTCACAAGATAATTAGTTCTCTTGTGTATCAACTAAGAAGTTTAATTATGATCAAATATGAATAGAAGAAGGAAAACTGAAAAAAACCTAAAAGAATTTCGTTTCAAAAAAAATTTCTGGATAAAAGCCCGCGCATCGCGCGGGTACTCACCTATGCGCGGGTACTCACCTAGTTACTTTACAAAGAGGTCACAAAACTCTCTAGAAAAATAGATGACTTACGGGGTTTAAACTCATTTTAAAGAGGTTACATAATTCAGCATCCATAAATTGGGACGATATATCCAGCGAACCGAAACCAATGAATAAACCGCTTTCTTCAAAACAGCTTAAGAAATGCTTAACCACTGGAGTTGGGATAGCTGCACGCGAAACCAACAATACTAATGTTAGTTAAACATTGTTTTCTTTCGCAATCACAAGAAATAAATATGCAAAATATTAGCTTATTGTCACGTATCCAATTTCGAACTCTCCACCCATTTCTACTTTGGACTTGGAAATTTGGAATAAACAGATTTATAACTTCAAACTCACCCTATATTTTTAGACAATGAAAGACCTTGAAATGCTACACCAGCAACTTTGTTTCCAATAACCACCGGACCACCACTATTTCCGGCGTTAATAGCCGCATCTATTTGTATAGTCAATAGCTTGGCGGAGCTGTGAGCATATTGTACATTCAACTCTTGATACCAATACCTTTTGTAACCGAAATGGTGTCACCCACCTGCATTTGAACGCATATAACATAACTCATTATGAGTCATTCTATATCAAAAAAAAAATCAAATATACAATATATACAAAATCACTTTTTATGATCCTTTTTTAAAACATATGTTTTTAACAAATTGAATTTCAAACATATATGTTTAATAGAAAAATTGCACAGAGCCTTTAAATAATTTCAAACATTCCATTAATCTTTAGGCAGACGTGATTGTTATTCTTTTCTCAATATACCCTACATATATATATATATATATATTATTTTATTTTTTTGCTTCTAAATCTAGTCTATTTTCTTGTAGTGTGATACTCATACGAAATTTTAAAGCATTGTTCAAGACGTACCCTCAGGATAACCAATAACGGAGACATCTTCTCTGAGAATGAAAGGGTACGTCTCCGAGCTCCAACGGATCCATATCCTCCCAAAACTCTTTCCTATCAATAACTAATATGGCCAAATCACATTCATGCCCAACCGCTTCAACTTTTGCTTTGTGCCTGGTCGATGACTCTTGCTTTCTCACTTGCACATATGAGTGATTTTCCACAACATGAGAGCGTTGGTAAGAATCCTCTTCTGGGAGATTACAAATCCTAATAAGATTCCACAGCATAAGATATATAACTCAAAACGAATCAACTACAAAAATTAAGGTTGGAACACACTTTTTTATAATATGAAAAGCGCGAAAATATATCAAGATATTTGAAAATATATCAAGATATTTGAGTTTAAAGAGCGTGCTTGAGCTTTATTGTTCCTAGCTACATGTGAATTTATGGAAATTTAACACAGAGGAGAGATATTAGATGCTTTCTGGATACCAGAGCCCGTGGATTCTTCTTCCTCATCCCTTTGCCAAGGTTGAACAACGTTTGGCGTGCTAGAGCCGAGTCAAGGGCCGCATCAATAGCAGAACGACTCGTCTTTTCTTGCGAGTCAAGGCACACAGAATAACAGCAACGAGATATCCAAGAAGCATGAAAAGACGAAACTCCGGAAATTCCGGTTGGAGATCAAATTTTCCGGACAGAATTGGAATCATGAAGAAACGAAGGAGAAGAGAGAAATGCTGTAACTAGGCCTGGGCATAATACCCGAACCGAATGAAACCGAACCGAACCGAACCGAACCGAAATTAATGGTTTGGTTAGGTTATGGTTACTTCACAATAACCGAATGGATTTTATTTTTGATATCCATTGGTTATGATAACCGAATGGTTATTAACCGATAACCAATGGGTATCCATGGATATCAAAAAAAAAAAAAAATGTTTATTTCTCCTAATTAACCGAAATAACCGAACCGAAATAACCGAAACTAACCGAAATAACCGAAATATTTTCGAAATTTAACCGAAATAATCGAAATATTTTGAAATTTAACCGAAATAACCGAAAATATTTGAAATTTAACCGAAAATAACCGAAACCATTCGGTTAACCGAAAATAACCGAAAGATTTCGGTTACCAAACGGTTATTAATTTTGATAACCATACCGAACCAAACCGAATGGTAACCGAACCGAAACGGAACCGAAAACTGTTACTAACCGAATGGATAGTAAAAGACATAACCGAACGTAACCGAAAACCGAAATAACCGAACCGAACCGAATAACTATTTGCCCAGGCCTAGCTGTAACCAAAGTGATCGATGAGTTGTAGAACATCTTGAGCGACTAGGGTTTGAACATAATAAAAAGTTTTTACAAAATGATTTGGCAAAACTCAATGGGCTTTATAGCCCATATATGTAAAGACATGGGCTTTAACTGGAAATCACTTACATAATATTCTGTCTGAATAAGATGAATATGAATTAATAGAATTTTTAATGAATGGAATAATAGTGGTTAAAGGAATAAAATAAATGGAATGGATGATTTTAGAAAAAAAAAATATATATATAGAACATGAATGGTAACTGTTTAGAGAAGGATAAAAAATAAAATGTAAATTAAATTAAGTAAAATATGCTTTCCACTTATTCCTAGACATTTACGTAGTGGAATGTAATAGGATGTTTTAACAAAAAGATTTCTTTCTTTCCATTTATTCAGAAAAATATTGCCGAGAGTTTTTATGAATGTTTTTTTCATAATAATTGGTGATTTTTAGTGAGATTAAGTGGGATGACCCATTCCACCTTTATTTATTCCAGATTTTGTACATTCAGTAACCACGTTTTTTTTTTTTTTGGTCAAAAAGGACATAGGTGACCATCCCATTAGACCATAGCATTTGAGACATAAGTCTCGCGGAAGACATATGTTTCCCCCCAAAAGGTGATGATGTGTCGCAACGTGATTCGTCGCGACATAAAAAAAACAATTTTTTAAAAAAAAAAAAAAAAAAAACCGGAAGACACGATTTACATGTCTCCATTGTGGGTGCTCTTAGAGACACCCACATGAGTATCTTTAAAATTAATTAATTAATAAAAAATACTCGGACAAATAGAATGCTGACACGTAAGGTGTCTTAACCGAACAAAAATGCCTTCACAAAGACGCAGGTCTTGACTATTCATTCTGTGTTTTCTTAAGTTTTATTATAAAATATGCGGAAGATACCCACATAATTATGCAATGTGGGTGCTCGGTTTTGATCTGATTTCTCTTGAAAGTTTGATTTTTTTCACTGTTGATTTTGAAGTTTTTCTGCATTATGTCGCTAGTTCTTTTGTTCATGCCTTTTTTTTTTTTAATTACTTGGCATGGATGGAACGAATAAAGTTTTCGAATGTCAGGAACATAACACAAGCGTTTTGGTTTTTCATTGTTGAGTTTTTAAAATTTGTGTACTATATGTATCTAATCTCTATATCTCTATAATATTATTTAAGAAGACATTTTTATAAATGAACTTTATTTTGTAAGTTATTACATGAAATATCATTACAAATAAGAAAATATAATTGAAATAGGAAATGATATAATTGTCTTTTAAAATTATCAATGAGAATATGGAAAATATTTATTTACCATTAAAGATGTTATTTACTATTTAGTTTCTTAATTATTTTAAATACTATATATTTTAAAATAATAATCATTCCATATATATTCAAAGAAAAAAAATCTATTCAAAATTATGCTATATTTTTCACTATAATTTATTATATTTTATTTGAACATATATAAACAGTTAAAAAACATTTTAGAAATTTTATAAAAAGTTAGACACAAGATATTTTTGTTTTAAAGAATTCGTAAACTAACCACAAAAACCAGAGTCATTAAACGGTGCATATTAGAGTTATGTTTTCAAGATTATATGTTTTTATGGGTTAGCGCGAATAATATTTTAGTCATCTGCAAAACGGGTTAAATAGACAAATTATTACGAATTGACAGTTTTATTTATAATTATTAGTTAGTCATATTTTAAAATTTATATAAAAAATAAATTTTCTTAAATTTTAAAACAATTTTTTTAAAAAATATTACTCCGCGCTAGTTAGCGCGGATTAAATCCTAAATCCTAGTTACTTTGTATTATATAAGCCAATAACATGGATGGGACGAATAAAGCATTTGACTTTCAAGAACATACTGCTTCAGTGTTTGTTTGTCTGTTTGATTACAACTGTGAGCCTTTTCTGTTACCTTGTTTCAGCTCTTGCTTATTTTATTGTCAAAATAATTCCATTATTATTATTTTTATGCATTTGATTTAATTCAGCTCTTTTTTATCTTTTTTGTTATTCTTTTTAACAAAAAAAATTGCTATTATTATTATTTTTATGCATTTGATTCTTGATTTTTAAATTATATAACCAACAACCTAATGAATTGCAGATTTTATTTTGGTCCACAAGGGGAAAAAAAAAAGATTCTTTGACCAAGAAGAACATGCCTCTCATAATTCATAAATACAAAAAAAAAATTAATAAATAATGATTTTTTGTTTTTTTGCATCATAATAACGAACTGTCTTATTCACTAGTAAAGTCCAAATCCTTCTCTATCGAACAAAGATATATCACTTTCTTGTGTTCGTGACACCACACATTTATTGCAAATGGTTACAGATACTTCCAGACAAAAGCTTCGAGATATTTCATTAACATGAACTGAATGATTGAATTAAAAAAATATATATATATATATATATGTTTCACGAACTCCGTATTTTACAATACTAATTGCAAATATGTTTTCCTTTTCTGGCAAGCAAAGATTTGAGTTTAATTGGGTAGTCAAATCAAATAAGTTTCTTTTTAAATTGACTAATACTTGTAATAAAAGATTTGAGTTTAATTGGGTAGTCAAAGATTTGAGTTTAATTGGGTAGTCAAAGATTTGAGTTTAATTGGGCATCTCTTGATTTTAGACATTTAAGCAGTACTTATGGTACATTCCTTTTCTCTTTTTGGTCGTATGTCTCTATAAGCAATTTTTTTAGGGCAATTCTATAAAATAGCACAAAAAAACTAAAAGTTCCCAAATTTAGCATCCAAATGTGAAAATCACAAATATAGCACCAATTTTGACAATATTAACACAAATTTAATATAAAAATGACTTATAATCATTTTCTAATGGGAAAAAACTAAACCCTAAATTGGAAATAGTGAATCCAAACATAATGTTTAATTCTATTTTAAATTTATTTTTGATAAATAAGTATTTTAAAATAATTAGTAGTGCTATTTTTGATATTTTAAATTTAGGATGCTAGTTTTGGAACAAAAAATAATTTTTGTGCTATTTGAGGGTATTTCTCTTTTTTTTATATGGTCTAGACAATTTGTACTATTTTTTATGATTATGTAAACATTAATTAAAAAGAAAAATAATTTAAATTTGAAAATGACATATATATTTAGTTATTTTATAAATTGTAAAACTATTAATTTTGTCAAATTGCAAAAGTCTTTTTCATTCAATTAGAACCGTGAAGAAAGGAGATCATTGCTTTCCAATGTAATTAAATTAATCGCAATAAATATACAAAAAAATTATATTTTAAAAATAAAAATAAAAATAAAAACAAAATTTGATGACCCTTCGTTCCTTATCTCTGACGTGGCAATCACTCTCCAGATATTTTTCCTTCTTCAAATTTAAATACTCAACAACCACCACAGTTTCACTTCACCATCATCGTCACTGAAACCTAAATCTTCCTCTCTGAAATGGCGGCCATTACTTCCACTCTCTCCCTCTCTTCCACCAAGCCTCAGAGGCTTTTCGATTCCTCTTTCCATGGCTCGTCCATCTCCGCCTCACCTGTCTCCCTCGGTCTCAAACCACGATCTGTTTCTGGAAACGTCGTCTCCGTTCGGGCCACTTCTGGTTACGATCTCAACGCCTTCACTTTCGATCCGATCAAGGAATCGATCGTGTCTCGTGAGATGACGAGGAGGTACATGACGGATATGATCACTTACGCCGAGACCGATGTCGTCGTCGTTGGTGCTGGATCCGCTGGATTATCATGTGCTTACGAGATCAGTAAGAACCCTAACGTTCAGGTCGCAATCATCGAGCAATCTGTTAGTCCTGGAGGTGGCGCGTGGCTCGGTGGTCAGCTTTTCTCCGCCATGGTAATGTTAATCCCCAAATCTCTCTCTCTAGATTGATCTGCATGTGAGATCGGTTAATTTCTTATGGTTTTGGAGATTCATAACGTACGGATTAGGTCTAAGACTGAATCACAGTGACTCAGTTTGGAGGAAACTGAATATGGGATTCAAATGTTCATATTTGACAGATTGTGCGCAAACCAGCTCACTTGTTCCTAGACGAGATTGGTGTAGCCTACGACGAGCAAGACAACTACGTGGTGATCAAGCACGCTGCTCTGTTCACATCCACCATCATGAGCAAGCTCTTGGCTCGTCCCAACGTGAAGCTATTCAACGCCGTCGCCGCCGAGGATCTGATTGTGAAAGGAAACAGAGTCGCTGGTGTGGTGACTAACTGGGCTCTTGTGTCCATGAACCACGACACACAGTCTTGCATGGACCCTAACGTCATGGAGGCCAAGATTGTTGTGAGCTCGTGTGGCCATGACGGTCCCTTTGGAGCCACCGGTGTCAAGAGGTTGAAGAGCATTGGGTTGATCGATCATGTTCCTGGGATGAAAGCTCTCGACATGAACACGGCCGAAGACGCGATTGTGAGATTGACCAGGGAGGTTGTTCCCGGTATGATTGTTACCGGTATGGAAGTTGCGGAGATCGATGGCGCACCAAGGATGGTGAGTTTTTCCTTTTTCCTTGACAAATCTATGATTTTTTCAAGACCCCATATCCTGACTGAATTTGTGATACAGGGACCAACTTTTGGAGCTATGATGATATCGGGACAGAAGGCAGCACATCTCGCTCTTAAAGCATTGGGACAGCCCAACGTTTTGGACGGAACCTATGTCGGAAACCTAAGCCCGGAGCTGGTCTTAGCCGCTGCTGATTCAGCTGAAACCGTAGATGCTTAAAGGTGATGGTTTTTAACTTAAGAAAATTTCCCTTGATCCTTGTGATGTGGAAAGAGTTGCAATAAAGGAGGAGTTTAGGTGTTTTAAAATCTATTAAGTGATTATATATGTTATCAACTTTCTGTGTCTTTGTTTCTTCTCAATGAAATGTCTCTTCTGTGTACAATATGCCTTGATTCTGTTTATTCATAATGTTCTTCTCCGATCCGTTATTAGTTGTATTGCTTAGCTTTGTCTGCTGGTTCCGTTTGCATGTTCTGTTTCCTTTTCTCTTCTTTCTTTCTTCAGACCTAACCAAACAAAGAATGTTCTGGTTCCGCTTGCATGTTCTATTTTGAAATTCAAATATTTCATCTTTGTTTACATAAGCCGACTTATAAATACAACATTCGAGTTTAAAATCCAGGAGGAAGATAATTTGTGTTGGGGTTTTTTCCTTTACTTTTTGTTTTGGTAATACAAAAAAAAAACACATGGTTTGTTAAATCAATATTACAACATGGATTCGTATGAACACTTTACAACGAAAAGTTGTTGTGTAAGCTAGGGCTCCATGGTTTTTTTTTAAAGAATGTTTGCCACCCAAGGAATCGTAAATCTCTGACCAGTAACTCTATGTCGCCGGATTTTGTGAGTTATCAAATCTGTAAAATAACATACAAAAAATCTACTCATGAATCTTCTCCAGTGCTATTTCTTGGCCTGCAATAAAAAAAAAACAGAACAATCAGAGAGACTTAAAAGACAGCAGGCACAAACCCAAAAGAGTGCCTCGGTAGAAATTCTAAGAGACAAGGAAAAGATATAACAGCAAACCTTTTTTAGATACTTCTTGTGAAGTTTCATTGCACCAGAACAGGCTTTTTTAGCATCCAAGTTCCCGGTTATGTCGTTTAAGATCTGAGTAAAACACACGGATTAATGTGGAGTTTATTTCCATTGGAAATGTAAAGGAGAGAAAACCGGTGAGATCTCTTTGCATTACCTTAACAACGTCATCAAGTCCTCGAGCTTCGGTCATTAGTTTAGAACTCTTGTCTTTCAAAACACTAGCCACTAAGAAAACCGAAATAGGCAAAGGACCTTCTGCGCTTTTCCCACCATTTTTCATGTTCTCTCTTTCATATTTCCCGCATTGGTTTATCGACTTTGGTTTACCTTTGGAGGAACCTTCCGTTTTCTCTCCCTCGAACTGGGGCTCCTCGTACAGAGAATACATTTCCGGGTCATACTCTAATGCCCACATCATCTGCTCAAAAATAATCCCGGGAAATGGAAATATCGGTCTTTATTAGTGTCCGGTCCAAGAAAACTGTTTCTGAGCTTATAAAGATATGAAGAAAACCATTACCTCCCAAAGGTACAAAGAGTCACAAAAAGAGAATTCTCTTCGGAACTGAACCATTATCATCCGAATCGCAAAGAGATAGTCACCTCCACCCAATTTCTCTGCATTTCAAGATCCAAATTTTCTTTCAAGATCTCTCTCGCTTAACCAATTACGATGAAAGAGAGGTGAGAAAGCTTTAATAGATACCTAAGTGATGGTGAAGTTTGGGGTCAATAATCTGAGTGATTGAAGCCAAATGAGTAAGCTGTGCTTCAACTCCAACTGATCTTCCCGTGCTCCGGAAATTTCCTCGCTTTCAATTTCGTAAAAAGAACAACCTTTAATATAATCTGATAACTGAGATAGTCAAGACAAACATATATGAACACAAAACACAGAGGTAAAGTACCAATCGGCGCATCAATCGTTCAAAACACCAAAAAGCATCAGCTTCGTCTTCAAGAAGCATAATCATAGGGGAACAAAGATCACTCATTCCTGGTCAGCAGAAACAGTAGATAGATCAAAACCTAAGAATCAACCGACTTTTCAGGATTGAACAAAGGACTACACTGTGTTTCTTCTCTGAATTTAACGGCTTTACCTTGACAATACCCGACATCGTTGTCTATCCAGGCGTAAAGAGCTAAAATATCCCAAAGCTTAGACAAATTCTCCTTTTTCTCATAGAATACCAAAGTCCTATCCGTGCGATTTACATCAAGACCTGAAAATAAGAGTTTACGCAAGTAAATTGAATAATTCCTCTCAGAATTAGTTTCTGTTGTGATCACAGACCTATCTGGTGAAGTGTTAGCATCCATTGGATAACTTTCTTTTCCAAAGGTCCGCGGCTTGCAAGCTCTTTGAAGAAATCACAATTTTCACCTGAGATAATACTTGAAATGCTTAATTTACCAAATCATAGCTAAAACTGACGTTCTACTATTCCCTCAACCAAAAGATACACATTTTTTACCTAAATTTGTTTCTTGTAGTACAAGAGGATCGTAAATGGGTTGACCCTTTTCGGTAATTACGGGTGCGGTAATGAATCCACCACTACCGATGACGGGAAACATTTGTTTACATTCCTGCTTCCAAGAAGCATACTGCAATCTGAAAGGGAAATACCATTATACCGATACTTTAAATAAAAAGATATAGTAGCAAAGAGAATGCAAGATAGACAGGATCTCGATGAAACTAATTCACTGTTTATATGGGTGAAAATAATTCACCTTCTACGTTGTCGGATTTGCTCTCTTTCTTCGAATGTGCTCTTTGGATCATAACAACCAAGTAAGAATTCCCAGACTTCTCCTCTAATCAATGGATGGATCCCCTAGACCAGTCAAGAAAGCAAGCAAACGGATTTGTAATGACAAGAAAACGAATTCTGAATTCCCGTATTTTAGGACACTAGGGGTATATAAGCTAAAATATACAATTGATTTTTGCAAATTCAGAACAAATTTAGTTAATGTTGCAAACAATGTTTTGAGACTTACCCCTCGTTGGATTCGATTTAGAGTCTTGCCAATATCGAGGAATCCTTCCTGTGTAAAAGCTGCCTGCCATTTTCTTACACTTAGAGTTTTACCAGGCTGCACAAACATAATCAAGAAAAAGACGGATATTGTCAGCAATTGAGACCCTGCCATCCTCTAAAGATAATCATGTGTAAGCAAGATCGTCTGCTAGATCTGTGAGCCTAAACAGCACTGAGATCAGTAATATTGATTACAGAATCACATAACTAACTAGTAATGAATGCTATCTTCTCATCAAAACAATGAAGAACACATAATCCAGCTCCCACATATATACACATAACAATGGCAAACAAAATCTACAACTCCAAAGAGGAATCTGCCTTTCTCTAAACACAATCATGAGAAGATCAGCCTAATTGGAGAGCACTAATAAGATCAATACTCCCCATAAGAAGACATTATTAACATGTCATAGGTCGTTTCAGAAGCTCATGGCTTTTATGGGTTGCTTCCACAGCCCTTAAATCATAACAAGTAATGCTCTCTTGCCTTGTTTAATCATATCAAACACACGATATTACCTAACAATGGTAAAAGTTCCTAACCCAAATGCCACAATTTAACTTCAAAAACTCATTGTATGCGGAAAAAAGCACAGGAGAAGAGAATGAAACAATCAAGCAACACAAGAACGCAATCTCATTGATAACAGAAGCGATTTCAAAGCATTGGGCAAAATCCAAGGAAAAAAAAAATTTAAGATGAAAAGATTATTACGGAAAGGGACATACTTTGATCTTGAATCTGGTGTTGGGGACATCGGTGCACTCAGGGCGAATCTGGTAATAAGAATCTGCTGGTTCTGCGGCGGCTCCCCACATTTATGGAAAATTTTCAATTCGCCCCCAAAAAAATGAAAACTTTCCCGGGAAACCAAAATTAAGAAAGAAGAAGAAACAAACAAAATAATCTCTACACAGAACCCAGAAAACAAGATTGGAGAAGAAAAGAAAAAAAACTGGCACCCTCTCAAAAGATCGATTCTTTCTTTGTCGAATTTGGTGTAGAAATTGAGATCTTAAGAGGGGTCCAGTTTTGGAGAATTAGAAAGAAAAGATCAAAGACAAGAACTTTTCCTTTGGGAGTTGCAATATTTTTTTAATTTACTACCTAATCATTTGGTTTCGTAATCCTCCTTCCCCAATTTTTCTTAATTGGGTGGTCTTTGGAGAAGCAATGATTTTTAATGGTGAATATGAGCTGGGATCGTTGGTAAACCTCTTTAATTATCTTCTCCTAATCCGTTTTTAGAAAACGAGAGAGAGAGAGAGAGAGAGAGTTGACATACCGTAGAATGTCAACCCAAAATTGATTTCGGTTTTTTGGTTTTTATTTGAGTCGGTTTGGTTTGGTGTACGCCAAAACTTATCTCGGTTTATTTTTTGTCTTCAGAATAATAAAATTAATCGAATAAAAAGAAAAATTGCTGGTTTCCCTTTTTTCCAAAACCCTAAAGAAATACATTTTTTTTTTAAAAACACTAAATTGGTTTTTCTGATGTAAAAGATCGATGAGAAAAAAATATTATAAACTACAAAACATATAAACCACAACACTAAAATTGGATTAAAAGCAAACATCGTTGAATAACTTACGAATCATCGTTTTTTCTCCAATAATATATATAAACTACATATAAAGCAAAACTTAATAAAACTGCTAAAACCGCAAGGACTGCTATAACTGCTAAAAGCCCCAAGGTCTGCATCCTCCCTTTTGAAGTATAGTAACTTCTCTTCTTTTATGTATGATTTTTTTTTTTTTTTTGGTATTGAAATCTGTAAGACACATTCAACAGAAAATAAGATGTTTTATATTACTTGCTAACTTTGAAAAATGGAAAACATTAGAGGATATGGAAAATCACCTTAATTACCTCTCTTTTATTTTGACGACGGTAAAGAAATGGTAATTTATAGAAAGACTAATGAGATCTTCTTTTACACAGATATATAAACTATTTAATAGTGCTTAATCATATCGTAAGCATGCATTGTTAGAATTAAATGTTTCTCAATCATGAATCTTGTAATAAATCATATACTTATATTCCAACTTGGAGACTTCTCTCTCTCCATTTATTATGTCCATATATAATTAAAACATATTGTTTACATTATACAATTTATTTAAAACGTTGTGATAATGGTCCAAAACAGTACAAAATGTCAATAAAATTGCCAGAATAGTATAAAGTTTGGAAAAATTGTCTAAATAGTATTTTTCAAAAAAAAATTAAACTGTTTTGGGTTTAGGGTTCAGGGTTTCGCAAAAAAAACTATTTTTACAATTTTCCCACAATTTGTACTATTCTATCAATTTTTTGTCATTTTGTACTATTTTAACAATTGCCCCTAAAATAATTATCTAGTCCATCCTTCTATTTTCTGACAGGTCCATCCTTATTTATAGTTTTTATTAATTTTTAATTAATAATTTTTTTTAAAGACTAAAATATATATCAATAAAATATTAACTTGACAAAATTGCATCGGAGAATGAAATATAATATATATATATATATATATGGATAGAAGTTAATAATTTTAATGTACAATCATAATAGTATATACAAAATTAACTATGAATAATTTATTGGTAATAATGTAATTACGAATATCTAGATAAAACAATTCTTTAAAATCTCTAGTTTTTAATTGGATAAGAAAATTACCTGACAAAAAAAATTAGATA